>JAMAGZ010000026.1:0-289517 GCA_023626575.1 Penicillium sp. PF1803
TTTATAAAACGCCTAGACTAGATTAGGTATAGTGAAAATAAGCAAAAATCGAAAGACTTTTGGGATGGACCTCCGTAGACATGCGTTTGATTCGGGAACTTTTGTGTTGTATCTATTCCATTTTGCCATGCGGTGTCAGGCCCTTTGCATGATACCAGTAGATTTGATGCGTAGAGTAGAGTAGAGTACGGAGGATACTGTCTGTACCTGCAGTAGCCATTTGTAGAACGTGTGCTCGAATATTGATGCATCACTGCCTTAGGTACGTACTACACATAATTCATCGAAACACATCAGATTCCAACTCTCTACAAGTCCAGTACCCCGTATACACATCCACACTTTCAAGCCCAGACTTTGCTTCTCTCTATCTTTTCTTTTTCCATGCCAACTCACCTGTGGATCCTCCATCTCCGTCTCTCCTATTTAATCCCGCCACGCTGTACAAATAGCTCCCGGCTACCCAGACAACGAGCATCATCCAGACCCTCCGCGGAACCGGGCTCGCGCATCTAAACCCACGCAATGGCATGACTCACTAACTACAGTAACTGGCGATCGCTTGATGGTCTTTGAACTATTTAGTCCGGATTACACTTATGCCGTCTTGTCCATGCAAATCGGCCGTGCGAGATCGAGGCCTAGATGGATGCTTGGGCCTTGGACCATTGTACATCCATGCTTGCAGTGCAGTGATTTACATACCCCTGAACACCTCTCACAAAGAACTTGTCAGATTACGAGGCGACGAGCTGCGGTTTTTGAGGAAATTCTTGGGAAAGATTGGAATGGTTGGAACATGAAAGAACGGGTAATGACATGGTGAAAGATTGGAGGTTTGATTGGCTTCGTTTTTTTTTTATGGTTGGTGATGGGGGGTATGGTGGTGCCCGGCGGTTGAGGCGATTGATTTAGGGGAAAACTTTTATTTCGGGGTTTGGTTGATACGTTTAGGGTATGAGATATGTGGACTTGGTTTTTGGGTAGTTCGAGAGGCTTTATTAGATGGAGGCGTCTGGGGTTCAATGGGATTTAACATCTGTGGACTATGTCGTGTGGTGTCTTATGGAGCTTGAATATATATCGAGAATGTTAACATTTTGCTTCCACATACGTGGAATCCAATAGGCAGCGAGATCAAGCTATTGTATTCTTTCACCTGTGAAAACCGGCAAAGAGGACTTCTTTTCATGCACTGGAAATAGCTTAGTCAACTTGTTTTGTCAAGATATTTCTGCTTCAAACCAGTATACCTAGGTAGATCCTCCTCGGGATGGTCATATCTATCCGCAGCCTTTCTATGAAGGGCCGAAGGTCCAGCTTTGCCCACCCGGGAGAGAATAGCACTTAGCATTGCGAATACGGTATACTAATTCAATATTTATTGTACTTGCCGTTCTCAAACATAATCATCCTCAACAACTCAAGCTTGCAGTGGTGAGGCCACGCGAGAGCCTAATTGATAAAGGACAGCTCTTATCAGCTTATCGACACACGCTAAACCCAAACAGGCAATCGACTCCCAAATTTTCTGCGCCTCCACGAGCAATGCTACACGCTTCCCCAGCAAGGAGCACCAACTCAGCAGCTCCAATTCCAAAGCTGCAATTTCCAAGAGCCATAGCAGCAAGCTCATTGGCTTCTGACCTCCATATCACCAGAAATAAAAATGGGGTTCGACAAGTTCGCCCCGAGAAAGCGCCGTCGCGAACCGTACAATGTCGACGTGAAGCTCGTCGAGATCTACGAAGATCTGGCCAGCGAAAAGGATGAGATTCGTCTGCGTGCTGCGCAAGGCCTCGTCTCTCAGTTCACCTCCGATAAGAATCCGACCGATGAACAGATCAAGAAGACGCTTCAGCGGCTGTTCCGCGGTCTATGCAGTAGCCGCAAGGCTGCTCGTATTGGATTCTCCATTGCGTTGACTGAGGTTTTGACTCAGATTTTCTCCGCTGAGAGAGAGTCGGCTGAGTTTGGGATTGCGGATGCGCTGAAGATTTGGGAGTCGCAGTCCAACTCTACTGGCAGTGAGACCGGACAGGTGTGTTTCCCCAAAGCCTTGAATGATACGGCGATTGTGCTAATCTGAGATCTATTTGGTTATTAGGAACAACGCGATCACCACTTTGGCCGACTCTTCGGTGCGGAAGCAATCATCAAGTCCTCTATCCTCTTCCAACCCTCCACCCCATTCACTGAATGGACCAAGGTCCTCGATCTCATTTTCGAACTCGCACACAAAAAGCCATGGCTGCGCGAGGAATGTGGTTGGATTATTTACCGCTGCGTCTATGATCTCTCCACGCGCAATATGGACGACAAGTTTGTCGAGGCTGCCGTGGAGCGCCTTTGCTCGCATGACCTGGCCCGCTCTCCGGAGGGTGTGGCGGTCTGGCTGGCTGCTAAGGATATGTTCCCCAAGGCCGAGTTCCCTAGCAAGGTCTGGAAGCACGATGACCCGCTGGACCCGAAGGAACGTAGTAGTTTGTCGAAGATCATGAAGGAGTCGTCTGCTGAGCAGAACGAGGGCGAGAACAAGGGAAACAAGTCGTCTGGAGTGTGGAACTCGAAGCTTCATTTCGCTTGGGATGCGGTCATCTCTCGCACCGCCGAAGTTTCCAAGGAGGGTAGCTCCAAGTCCAAGTCCAAGTCTGCGCGTCTGAGTTTCGTTGACTTTTGGACCGAGGTTGTCGACAGTAAGTTTTCAACATGATTGAATCGCGAAATTTCCAGTACTGACGGTCTTGTCATCTAGATGGTCTGTTTGCCTCCTCGTCCTCAGACGAGCGCAAGTACTGGGGCTTCCTCCTCTTCAACAAAGTCCTGAACGAGGGCTCACCCCAGCAGGCGAACCACATTTTCACAAAGAACCTCGTCCGATGCCTGACGAACCAGCTCGCCGTGGAGGATCGCTACTTGCACCGGATGGCCGTCAAGGCCACTAAAGCGGTCCAGACTCGCGTGTCCAAGGAGCCCGGTTTCGCCGCCGCCGCAGTCCGTGGCCTGATGGGAACCAGCGAAATCGTCAACTTCGATCAAGCCACCAAGACCAAGACCATTGAGAAGATTGTAGCTGATGCCAACAGCGATGCTCTGACGGAGATCATCCCCGTGTTCGAGAAACTTATTCTGAACCCCGGCACTACCGAAGAGAAAGCCGCCGCGTCGAACCGCCAATTCGTTGCCGGTCTATTGTTGTCCATCGTGCGTGCAAAGGCCGCTACTGGAAACAGTGACTCCGAAGAGGACTATCAATCGGTTCTCGAGCAGATTTTGTTCATCTTCGTGCGCTTTGCCTACTTTATGGACAGCGCACCGAAGCCTGCATTGTCGCAGGCGACCCAGGAGCTATTGCGCAACCGGATCAATTCTTCTCTCAACAGTCTGCTTGCTTCTCAGAAGTATGCCGCCACAATTCCGTATGCCGTCGTGCGTCAGATCCGTGACGGTGCGAAGTCGCAGGAGCACGGCAAGTTCATCATCAACATCGATGATAAGCTACAGGACTCGGTCAAGACTGCTTTCAAGTCGTTAAAGAAGTTGTCCAGCAAGGTATGTCATCTGCAGCTATTACTTTTCTCATTTCACTTTTTGTTCTATGCTAATACCCTTCTACAGGAGAAGAAGGGAGAGACCTCCAGCATCGCCGCTTTCAAGCTTCTTTACTCCTTGACCGTCTTGCAGGTGTACAGTGGTGATGCCGATGCTGTCTCTATGCTCGACGAGCTGGAGTTTTGCTACACCAAGTTCTTGGGAGAAGACTCTAAGACGAAGGATACTTCCGATGCCTCGGATGCCCTGGTTGAGATTCTCCTGAGCTTTGCCTCTAAGCAGTCGCAGCTGTTCCGCCGCATGAGCGAGCAAGTCTTTGGCGCCTTTGCTGACCAGGTCACCGAGAATGGTCTGGAGTCATTGATTTCGGTACGTGCCAAACATATCCAAACCTGTGTTCGTGATCTAACCGTGTATGTAGATTCTGGAAGCCAAGGAGAGTCTGGCTGGTCAACAGGAGATGTTCGAAGAGCAGGATGACGACGATGATGAGGAAGAAGAAGACAAGGATGAGGATGACGTTGAGATGATCGATGTCGACGACGAGGACAGCGACGTCGAAGTCGTCCTCGGCGGAGGCGCCTCTGACTCCTCCTCCTCCGACTCAGACGAAGAAGAGGACGAAGACAACGAAGAAGACGCCGCCGAAATAGCCGCCTTCGAAGCCAAACTCGCCGCCGCACTGGGCACCCACCGCGCCGACGACGGCAAAGACTCCGACTCCGACTCAGACGCCGACATGAACGACGACGAAATGGAAGAAGTCGACGAAAAACTCGCCAACGTCTTCCGAGCCCGCCACCAAGCCGCCTCCCAACACAAAGACAAGAAAGACGCGCGCGAGAACATGGTCAACTTCAAAAACCGCGTCCTCGACCTCCTCGAGATCTTCGTCAAGAAATGCCACTCCCGCCTCCTCGCCTTGGACCTACTCCTCCCCCTGCTAAGACTCACCCGCCGCTCGACCGTGAAGCAGATCGCCAACAAGGCCAATAGCGTCCTCCGCGAGTACACCAAGCTGTGCAAGGGTAATGCACTGCCTACTATTGATAGCGAGGACGGTCCCGAGGCTATTTGGGAACTTCTCCGCGCTATTCACAAGGAGGCTAGTCACAGTGGCCCGCCTGCGCATGCGACGGCGTGCAGTCAGGCTTCGTTGCTTGTGGTTAAGGTCTTGGTTGGTCAGGATAAGGCTGCGATTGCGGATGTGGTTGATGTTTATGCTGAGACTCGGAAGGCGCAGTTGATTAGCACCAAGTGTCATATTCAGCCGTCTTTCTTTACGGATTGGAATAACTGGTGTGTGTCGGCTAGTAAGCAGTTGAAGAACTGAGTGGACCTCAGTGAGGGTTGGTGTATATAGTTGATAGGTGCCTACTTTTGGCACCTGTTATTCCCCCAAAAATATGTGTTTCTATTTTCCATGAACGGTCTTTCATTGGAGATGCTAGATACCACTGACAGGGACTGAGAAGAGCTTCCAACAAGGATCGATTGAACTTGGCTTGATGGACTAATTAGAAAGTATACGTCGAGGTGAACAGTATGTACCTCACTTTCACTTCACTTAACACAAACTCTGCGACAGACCGTTTTCTTGAGCAGAGCCTATCATTTCTTGTAGTACCTCTCAAATCACCCAACGTGAGTAGGCGAGATATCTTAGTCTGCCTGCATTGCTTTCAAACTCTTAACCATCTCATGAAAACTCGCCGTCGTGTCCGCTGCAACTTCATCCCTCATGCTAAAGATCTGCGGGTGTTTTACCAGCTTTTTAGCTAACCACCAGAACTCCAACGCATGAACCATAAACCCCGACGGACCCATCGATGATAGCTGATACTCTCTATATTCTGAGTCCCATATAAGCTTCCATCTATCCAAAGCACGTTCCACAGATTTCAAAGCTTCCGGGGTGTTTATGATGGACGCCAGTGCTTGGAGGTCATATACAACGCAGTGAAGTGCTAGATAAGAAGATCAATTCAGTAGGTCGATCTCAAAGATGAATGGGTATGGTCGTCATACCACTTAAAAGAAGGAAAAGTCCAAAGAGATTGTCAATTTGTAATTTTTCCACTTCCAGACCGATTGGCTTATCATCCATCAAGCGTTGTACTACCGATCGAAGAGTCAACGGTGCAGCTTGGAATGTCTTCTTTACGAAGGTATCGCTTGCTTCAGCTGGGTCGATCGCGTCAAATATAGCGTCGTGTGTTGGCAGGCCAAACTCTGCTTCAAAGAGTCTGATCTGAGGAGGCGAGTGGTAAAAGATGACGCAATGGGTGTCAATGAGATAAACCCACGCCATGAGCCTAAATCTTTCATCAGTAAGTCTAAGCTGCATAGATAGACGGCATAACTAACCTCACAAGAGTTTCTTTGTGCAAAAATTCTTCCAAAGTGGCGATTTGACCATCAAGAACGATATCATTGACCACCTTTGTGAGATTCAACAGTCGAACCACAAACATCAAGGCCGGCAGCCTCTTAACTCGAAGTCGTCGCTTTATTTCCACATCAGACTGTGAGCCCTGTAGCTCGATCACCAGTATGGCCGCTTGAATGAGTTGTATGGTTTTCTTAGAAATGACTAGATGTTCTTTCTGGCGTAAAAGCTGTTGGAACTCAGGTCCCTCAAAGATAAGAAACTCAACAACATCAAAATACTCATTGTAAGCTGAAGCATTCTCGGGGGAAGCATAAGTCAAGCCGAAAAGTAGAATGGCCAGGACGAGATATGGCGACGCAGTATTGACGTTGAAAGAGGCCTTGTGGATAAAAGGATTGCTGCTGTATGCATATTGAAAGAATGAATCCACGAAACGCATGATATTCACCCTTGAGACGAATGCACGGGCTTTTGTGCGGTAAGACGCTATGTCTTGCTTGCCTGGGACAGGAGCCTGGTCGAGATAACGAAACAGCTGTTCGCTGGTCCTTGACAAGCTCGGATAGTCGTCTAGTCCGTATAGCAAGCCGAAATGTTGAGAAGTAGTATCTAACGCAGACGGATTTATGAAAGCGTGAAAGAGAAATGGCCATGTTTCGGTGAACTGGCCCGACGGGCTCGTGGACCCGAAACTATCATCCTCATGTTGCTCTGCTAACAGTCGGTGAAAGTCGTGAGGACAGTTGAGAAGGAAGGAGATTGAGATTCGCCGCTGAGAGCTTTGACAAGTTTCCACGCATGATTTATTTGTTGCCTGGTCTGGCGGGTGCAATTCAGAGGTTCCTTGATCTGAGGTGCCTTGACTGGTAGCTTGCGGTTGCTTTACACAACTGAATGAGCAATCCAGACCCTTGAACAGGCAAGTCTCACAGGGAGAATCCCCATCACAAGCTACACGTCCGAGTGCGCATGTATCGCAGGCTTTGCGCTTCCTGCCGCGTTTTACTGGCCCGAGTGGACGGCCATCTTTCTGCTTGCAAGTTTTTGAATGACGAAGCAGGACGTCACTGAAAGGCGATATCAGAGAGAAAGAACAGAATTAAACCGATTTATAGGAGGGATATACCTCCGCACAAACCGGCGATCACAAAATGTACACACGGCGGGTCTTTCCGAAGAGTCTAGAGCAGACGTTGTCAGTCTTTGGAGGTTTAAATCGGGAGAGCATCGAGTCTCACGGGTTGCCTCGTGTCGTCGTAAATGACTTGGACTAGAGAACTGTCGAGCACATTGATGACAACGAAGCTCTCGCCTTGAAACCGAAGTAGGCATGATGGGAATTACATGGAGGCGAAAAAAGGGAGAAGACGAAGAATTTGTCACACATTCACAAGATTCGTAGACGTCCCACGGTTTCGCCGCATCGCGACCGCTTACCAGACTGGCCTCATGGGTCTTGCATTGAAGCGCAGATGAAATCCTCGAGGTGCCAGCGAATTCCATTCTAGGAATTAGTTAGGTGATTCTTACTTCTTTTGGAAAATGATTCGTTTCAAGAATCATTCTGCTTTACCATTGGGAGAAGTATAACCCACTCCCAAGATAGTCGGGAAAACCCACATGGATCGGGGAAACCCACCTCGTTATAGGGGGAGTATATAATGGCCATATTAAGTGAATTTTGCTTCACTCAAAACGCAAGATTTGTACTGCATTTCAAACACGTACTTGGCCTATCTAGTATCTTTACTCATATCCTCCTTCAAACCGATCTTATCAACTTTCTCGAGTACAGTCCTCATCTTCCCCGAGCGCTGATACTTTCAACCCAGAGAAATGCCTCTGAAATTGTGTTCCGCGGCGCTTCATGGTAGGTATTCTGATCAAGGTGTAGAGCTATAGTGACTCATTCAGGTTTTGCTTTTCAGTGTCTCTTCGTGTGAAGAACTCGAATGCTCTATTACACTCGCAGCGCTTTGTATCGAGAAGCATCCTCGATAACCGGAATCAACAGCGACATCATTCAACATCCAAAGTGATCGAAGCCCGCGAATCATTGAAGAAACAATTCCCAGGTTCAAAAACCGCCATATCAACCTCCCCAAAGTCCCCAAACAACACAGCAGAGCATGTCTTGTTAGTATACCCAATCCCACAACCAACAATCCTCCAAACGAGACACTAACACAATCTTCACGACAGAACATCCTTTGACCAAATACTAAACTGGGCCCGCCGAAGCTCCCTCTGGCCCCTAAGTTTTGGCCTCGCCTGCTGCGCCGTCGAAATGATGCAAGTCTCCATGCCACGCTACGACCAAGACAGACTAGGAATAATCTTCCGCGCATCCCCCCGACAAGCCGACGTGATGATCGTAGCCGGCACCGTGACGAACAAAATGGGTCCAGCACTTCGGCAGTGCTACGACCAGATGCCGGATCCGAAATGGGTTATTAGCATGGGCAGTTGTGCGAATGGAGGCGGCTATTATCATTATAGTTATAGCGTTGTCAGGGGTGTTGATCGTATTGTGCCAGTGGATGTTTATATTCCTGGTTGTCCGCCGACGCCGGAGGCGTTTTTGTATGGTGTTTTTCAGTTGCAGAAGAAGATGAGGAGGACTAAGGTTACGAGGATGTGGTACAGGCGGTGATGGATAGGTTTTTTGGTAGGTGGAGGCTGTGTGGGATTGGTTTCTTATGGGTTGATTTTTATCTTGATTTCTCGATAGTTGGATGGATGGGCACATTCAAAGGTAGGATACATCGCCATGGGTTTGGTTTGACATGACATGTAGAAGGATTTAAGTGATAGCACCCGCTGGCAATGATAAATTTGGACCATCACTTCATTCCCTGCCGGTTGGCCCAAGTAGCAACATAGCATCTTCAACTTTCCCTCAAGATCAACCACTTCAAAAACCAGTATTATACCGATGCTGATTCGTCTCTTCAAGCACCTCCAATTTCATCCCCACCTCCACCAGCCCCTCACTCCTCGGCGCAGCCAACATCCCAAAACAAGGCTTAAACTTGATACCCTCATCCACCCGACGATACGAAACCAGCATATCCCAGGGCTGCTTCTTATGTTTCGACGCGGTATCCGGGTCTACATTGGGTACTTGACAGCGCGCACAGCGGGCAACGATGTCCAAATCGAGCGGTGGGTTGTTAAGCTTTTGTTTAGCGCTACCGCTGGTGTCTGAAACGGTTTTCTTATTCGAGCTGCGAATGCGAACTGTCTTCCACGAATCCTCGACCCAGGGCGTTTCACCGCGGACGATGATATTCGGTCTGAACCGCTCGACGGTAATAGGGTCGACGTCTATGCCACGAAGTCGAGCATTCAATTCCGCCAGTGATGCCTCCGAGGCAATCAGAATGGGGAGCACGTCCGGGAACCCGGTACTCTGGACACGACCCAGGAGTTCAGGAGCGCCATTTCCTCTCAAGACGCGCGGCGTGGGACCCTTGTATACCAGCGCAACGGCACGGCCCATAAACTCCGAAAAGGGGGCATTGACAGCATCGCTGTAGATATACCCGTCGGTATCGTTATCCCAAATTTTGACCGGGGCCACAACAGTGTTACTCTCCAGCCACTCCGGGGATGGATGAGACGGGATACGGACAGTGTTGACAGCAGGCTTATTATCGGTGCTTTTGCTTGTATTCTTAGATTGAACGGGAATGGTAATCACCAATTCACTCCCATCAACACTTAACCCCGTCTTGATCCGCGTCATATCCGGGATCTGACGAATAGTCAGAAACTCGTTCGTGGACGCATCAACCAGCATCCAGCGCCGATCAAGATCAAGACCGTGTTCCTTGAGGGTGGTGGATTGGACCTCGAAGCCACGGCAGGATTTAATGGGGTACATGCGTAAGGAGACGATTTCACTGGATTGGCGGCGCCAGTGCCAGAGTTTGGCGAGGCGTGGGCGTAGTGAGGTCCATCCCTCCAATTGGGGGATGAGGATGAGTGGGAGTAAAAGGAGTAGGACTGCGAGGACTAGGGCTATGAGTGGTGAGGTTGGATGTATATCCAGCATTATTGTGGGTTTAGATGTGTAACAGTGTAACTGGGTGGGTGTTGGATGGTGATGAGAGGAGGAGAAATGAGATTTGGAAATATACTTGGGAGTCATCAGCTTATTACCTCAGGGTTTCTCCAATCTATAGTTCTGTGTCTTACTGAAAGTTTTCAAATATTACCATGATATGACCAGCCAACGTATGTGCGAAGTGTATTTTATGAAAGGAACGGGTTTGCAGGTCTTTCTGAGGGATTGATAAGCACTCGTTCTAGCCGTTTTGCCGACACTGGCCGCCTTGGTGCCTGGTAGATGAAGATGTCGTATTTCGGGACTCCATTTGAGCTGAGGTGAGATTGCTTTGGACTTGGACGAAAATTGAATGTTGACCTAGAGGTTTTCGAGCAACCAAATGGGTGAGCACGATCACTGTGTATCCAACGGTCACATGATCGTCATGCGAGGTTACATGTACATCGATCACGAGCAATATTTACGACCTCGCATATGGATGACGTGCACAGACGCTTAGATGACTTGATAATTGACGGGCTTGACGGACTGATATTCAAAGCCTCACTGCCAATTCCCCCCTCTTTGTGCTCAAGTTTATTGGCCTGCTAGCTCGTGCTACTACACAAATTTTACTTCTAGAGCTGCCTAGGAGAGACAACAGAGCCGTATATATATAGAGCCAGTATCTGCACTGGAGGAATAAGTTATCAAGAACGATTTAGAATAAGAGATAGATAAAGATGTAAGTCATAAAATAAACTATAATAAAACCCCATGCACGCATCATATGCGAACGAACTGAGATAAACCCGAAAAGTATCATGACCCTGCCACAGATCCCAGTCTGCAGCTGATGCAAAATCCAAGAAGATATCAGAAGAAAATACCTACATCAACGCAAGCGCTCATACCGAAAAGTCTTCGGGGGCGGCCTTACACCAGGGACATGCCCACTCTCGAACCCCACATACTCCATCCATCCTGCTATACATGAAATATCAACGATATACCCATGGAATACCTATCATGCAGAACTCTTCCTCTTCTCATCAATCCAGCAGGTAACCATAGTCTTAATCAGCGCAAGCGCCACCTTCCTTCCACGCTCAACGTCCGCATCCTCCGATCCACCAGGAACATGCAAAAAGAGCACATTCCGATCCACACCCTGCCTCTTCGCCAGCGAAAGACTCGTATAAAAGATAAAATCGCACAGATAATGGCCCGGATCCCGCGAGACACGCAGATCCAGATGATCCGGGGCATACGTCTTCCATACATGCAAGAAGTGGTCGTCCGGTGGGTAGGGCACAGTTACCCTAGTAGTAGTGGTAGTAGCCGTGGCAGAGCTGGTTGACTGGTTACTATTCTTAATATCCTCTTCCGTGGCAAGGCCCGGGACAAGAACGGGCGGGAGACCCATCTCGCGCCAGCGTTTCTCGCCGTCCTCGTATCCGTTTCGACCCTCGATGTCGGTGATGTTGTAGTCGTCGCGGTGGGCGAGGGATTCGACCGAGTAGTAGGGTCGGGGCGAGGCGATGCCGATGTGGATGATTAGATTTGGTCGTCGCCCGTTGTGTGTGGCTATGTATTCCTCCATGATTAGGGGGATGGTTTCGCGGACGGTTGCGTATGCCACGGAGATGGGGGATGGGTGGACGTGGAGGGAGATGCGGCGTTCATCGTTGGTGTCGTTGGTGGTTGGGTGCGAGAAGGTAAATGAGGGAGGGAGAGATGAGGCGATGAGAAAGGATGCGTTGACGAGATTGGTTTTGAAGGGCTGGATGGGGGATTTGTTAGTCTTACGTTAGGCTCTTATCGGGGAATGAGATCGATAGCTGGGTGGGTGGGATGGGATGGATGATAGAGTGAATAACTGATGTGCTGCTACTGCTCTCGGGATCGGAAACAGGACAGATCCGGTTGTAGATCAGTTGTACGTCAGTGGGTAGCAACTTACGCCAAATCCCGTTACCAGGACGGAGATCTCGTTGGGACCCTGCGGGGACTGGGAGGCTTGGCCCACCGGGGAGGAGTCGGTGGATGGGACGATGGGGCCGTAATCTCCCATGGTGAGAGTGTCGGGTTGTATTTATAGGAGGGTGAAGGGGTGAGGGAGGTAGAGATGTAGAGATGCAAGGTATTACAGAGAGACGAAGATGAGCAACAGGAGGAGAAAGGAAGAGGGAATGGGGAACGAGGGTCAAGAGTCAAGACAAGACCTCACTGCGGGGAGTGGCTGGATGCTGGAATGCGGGGACTCGCTGCTGATTGGCCGGGTATACTTGCGAGCTCGAGAGTACTGATCTTAGACTTTGGGTTATACGCACTTGGGGAGACTTTGAATGAGCTTGTTACCTAATAGTGATAAGACATGGATCCATAGTACCTTAGTAGATAGTTGGCATGCGTGAAAATAGCTCTGCGTACGCCTATAGCGGTAGACTTCTTAACTATAGCAGAATTCCGATGACCTTAAAGGATCATCGTCAGCATCCTAATTTTGGAGAGACTAAACCACGATGATGTATACCTCCATAAATACCCAGACTCTTTAGTTGTATACTTTCTTGATTGTATTGCATGTCTGACAAATGAATCTCTCACCTTAACTCGACTGTGTTTCACACTGACATCGGTCGTTACACCTCAAAAGGTCTCGGTATCCTATCCGATCCGCTTCCTAAGCCTTATTCCTCTTAGAGAGAGTACTCTGCGCACAGACTATTCTAGACAATAGAGATCGAACGCGCACCTTTTGACTGTACCTTAATCCCTGCTCCCTTATCTAGCCAGAACCAGCAAATATCCACGGCGTATTCATCGTATTCACCCAGTGGATCCCAACCCCCCCCTTGCCATCTTCCCTCGATTTGCCTAATCAGGCAGGGATTGATTCTGCACACTCTCGTTCTCGCATTCCTTATTTCTCACGAAAAGGTTTAAGGTTAGCCCCAAGCCCTAGCCTCTATACTACTGTACTATTTCCCATAAATGGTCTGCTCTTCGGAGTCTCCCATTTCCGAGCCCTACCCTAGACCCCGTTAGTCTTGACTCCCACTTAGACGACTCTCGGTTGGTCCAACTTCCGGCTGTGGCGCTGACGGGGTCACTGCCCTCTAAGCTTCGGCTGGTCGACTCCCGAAGGATGGATGCAGGGAATAATCTCACGGCCTTACGTCCTTATTCAAAGAGGGGGTATAATGGAAATAATCCATATTGGCTCTGACTGGCCCGAGCGCAGAAGAGAGCCAGGCATGGTCCTTGTTCCTATAAAGTGCTTTTATCCGGCGGACTGGCGGGCAGAGTGAGCACTTTCCTTCAGAGAGTTTTGGTCTTGACTTTCTGCTTGGCCGTTCTCATTCTCGTTCTCATTCTCCCGTCATTGAATTCAAACCCTCTTTGTTCACTCTTTCTTAGCTTAGAGCTGACTTGTCATGGCTCTTCTTGCCGAGTTTCTGGCCACACCCTACCTGGTTCAGGCGTTATGCGTGGCTGTCCTCGTGCTATTCGTTTCCAGCTTCTGGCAGGATCTGGCCGATGAGATACCTTATGGCCGGGTGCCGTTAGTTGGAAAGAAATGGTGGGATCTGTCGAATAAAAAGGCCAAGGCACGGTTCGCGGAGGCCGCGAGAGCTCTAATTGCAGAGGGATTTGCCAAGGTAAGACTATCATCTAGTCCTCTGTTTTAAACGAAACGCTCAGTGCTCACGAGTATGAATAGGGAACAAGCGTCTTCCAGGTCATGGCTACGACGCGGCCCCTCATCGTCTTGCATCCCAAATACGTCGACGAGATCAAGAGTCATCCCCACTTGGACTTTGAGCTTGCCACGAAGAAGGTAGGTTACACCATCTTCGTCACATCAACTTCCTAAAAAATAGGCGTGGACACCTGACTGACCCTCACTAGAACTTCTTCGAGGATCGAATTGCCGGTTTCGAGGCATTTCACCCCGCCGGTGCTTCGAGGGTAATCCTGGACACAGTACGAATCAAGCTAACCCAAGCACTCGGTATGCGAATCGATGTACCTTCCGAGAATTAACCATCCCTAACCTCGACCAGGCTCATTGACAATCCCACTCTCCATCGAGTCGGCCGCGACAGTGAAGGAGACCTTTCCCCCATCAAACGGTGCATTACTCTCCCCTACCCACTAACAACACCTACCACAATGTTCATACTGACAAGTTCCATCTTCAGAATGGACCACCTTCAACTTCTCCCGCAAAGTCCCCTACATGATCGCCCGCCTCTCCACCCTCGTCTTTATGGGCGAAACCGTCTGCCGCGACCGAGCTTGGCTCGACGTTTCAGTCAATTACACAATCGACGCCTTCCTCGCCGCCCGTGCCCTGCGCATGTGGCCCTCCGTTCTCCGGCCGCTGGTCCACTGGTTCATGCCAAGTTGTCAAAAGTTGCGACAGCACTTTGCCGTTGCGCGGGCTATCGTCGCTCGTGAAATTGAGAATCGCACCTTGGCTAAACAGGGACAGATTGCCTCTGGGGATGTGCCGCGCCGCGCCGATGCGCTGGATTGGCTGGATGAACTATCGACGGCGTATGGGTCTGTATCTGATCGACCGCGTGAACAGGTTGGGTTGGCGCTGGCGGCGATTCATACTACGTCTAATCTTTTGACGAATGTTGTGTATGACCTCGCGGCGTATCCGGAATATATTGAGCCGTTGCGGGAGGAGATCAAAGCTGTTTTGGCGGAGGATGGATCGTTGAAGAAGACTAGTTTGTTGAAGTTGAAGTTGATGGATAGTGTGATTAAGGAATCGCAGCGGATCAATCCTGTGAGCATAGGTATGTTAAGCCCCGGCCCTCCTCCCATCGTGTTGCCTCTTCTATCTCATATCCACCCAATGCCATTCCTTCTATCAGACCAGCTTACTCATTCCATCTTCTCCTACAGTATCAATGAACCGTGTCGCCCTCACCCCAATCCCCCTCTCAGACGGCACCCTAATCCCCCGCGGCGCCACCATCGCCGTCTCCGCACACATCAACGAAGACGACTCCGTCTATCCCAACGCCTCATCATACGACGGCTTCCGCTTCTACAAAAAGCGGCAGGAAACCGGGCACGAGCACCGGCACCAACTGGTCACGACGACGAGCGAGAACTTTGGCTTCGGGCATGGACGACATGCGTGTCCTGGTCGGTTCTTCGCGGCTAATGAGACGAAGATTCTGCTTCTGCATTTGTTGTTGAAGTATGATTGGAAGTTTAAGGATGTGGTGGGGAGACCGAGGAATTTTGAGGTTGGGACGGAGAGTATTGCGGATCCGAGTGTTGAGTTGTTGTTCAGGGGGAGGCTGTGTGAGGTTGATGTTAGGATGTTGGGGGAGTGAGAGAGAGAGAGAGAGAGAGAGAGAGAGAGAGAGAGAGAGAGAGAGAGAGAGAGAGAGGAGAGATGGGTAAAGAGTTCGTGTATTACTTATGAAAGTTGGAGGGTAGAGTGATTCAAAAGCTCTTGATGGTGGTTGTGATGCAATAATGACCATTGATTATAATGCGAGTTAGCTTATGCTGCTTGACAAGTCCCCAGATATAATTCATGCTTCGCGTGGTATCATTCAAGCATCAGCACATTCTTGATGAAGATATACGTTGAGATAAACCACTGGATGTTCCCTATCTGGTTATCCTTATTCTTATAAATTAGAATATACCCTTGGAACCTAAAGATACGATAAGCTATTCCTGGTAGCTTTAATCCATCAGGCATGCCTTGGTAGCTTTACGGCCCGTGACGACAAAGTTTCGGCATTAGATATGGCCTCGGGGAGTGGCGGCTGTCAGGTCAAAATGAGATGAACTATGGAGCGCATCGTGTCTACTCCGTACTCAGTATTGAGATGTATTTGTTCATCAAGCTTTTAGACTTTGAATGGAGATGAGATGATAGAAGCTCGGGGTGTTCATAAATGTTGGACGGTTGTTATCAAAACATTGATTATCTTGTCAGGTACTACTACTGTAGTTTAGTATGTACAGTATGGATAAGCCAGGGGAATGATGGTGGGAAGGGTCCCGCTGTGGCTTCTTTTCTTTATGGTTCAGTTCCACATGATCGAGGTGTTGTAGCACGGACACATGAGATAGTGTCCACTCCTCATTGGGATATCAGTACAGATACACTCTCTAGACACAGTATACCAGACTAAAAAAAAACTACAGAGTATACAAATCTCAAAAGTGAATATCAACCCAGGCACTGGTACATCCTAAGAATAACCAACTACCTAAATTGTTGGGTTTATGACAAGGAAAACATCACAAGCGGGACTCCGTCATCTCCCAAGTGGAGCCACCGCCAGAATATAAATTACATCCGTGCATGGACTTGTAATCACAATACCATTCTTACCCCCCATCACATCGACTCCAACACGAACCTTCATACCCGTCACAAACAGCGTGCCACGCGACGCGTCTCTAGACGCGGCTACGCGTCTCCAGCCCCAAAAGAGTTATATTGCTCCTCTCTCACGAGCTAGTGCGATTTCCCCTCCACGGGGGCGTTTCTTGTTGGTTCTGGGCCCGGGTGGAGTTGTGGGTTTTTTTTGTTCACCGCACAATTAAATGTGAATGGGAATGGAAAGTAAAAATGGAATTGAATTGGTGAGTGAGATCGTCTGTTAGTTGATGATTTTGATTTTTTATGGGAGGAATTGTAGCTAGCTACTGCTACAGGGTTGTTGCCATGTTGGTTTTGGCTTAGTATCTCTCGAGGTTATGGTTTCGATTCGAGTAAGGGAGTATGTACTATAGAGGCCACTTCTAAGTTCCAAAAGCTATGGGCAGCTGCTCGTGCCTACCTTGTACCTTACTACCTCCTGTTGCCCACGGTCACAAGAGGTACCCGCCACTCTATTTTGCGTACCACCGCAAAATGTTTCCGTGACTTTCCCCCTCCTCCTAGGCCCTAGCACAAAGTCAAAGTCAAAATCTATGCAAAGGACATCACTAATATACTCACTAAAGCTGATCACCCGACGCAGGCAGCGTGACCGTTCGCGGGAGGATCACAGCTCTCTGCTAGACTAGGCTTCTGCTTGGAGGGGGTTCAACTTTCAGGGCCCTTGCAGTGATCCACTAGGAAAACTTGGAAAGACGTGATCTCTGTACAATACCGGTGATCTCGGTTCAGGGCCATGATCGACCATATAGAGAGTCAGAGAGGCTAGAGCTACGGAGTAGAGCCTATGGGTTTTGGCAAGGTGGTGGGCTTTATCGTGCCCTAGGTGAGAATTGGTCTTGGGGGTGTGCTCCCAGCCCCCTCAATTATTATACAGTAGGAACTGTATAGTGGAGGTATGGTGGAACACAGGATGGAGTACGGAGTACTGTAGCTATTCTTGGGATTGTGGGATCATCGAGGTATCAGGAAATAGTTCTTGTGCATACGACAAACGGAGTATACAAGTATGATATAGTATGTCTAGCATGAATACTATGTTCTCTATGCTCTGTACAATGTACAATGTACAATGTATCCTTCTCAGCCCTGGTTCTGCGGAAAACTCCGTAATGCAATCATCCTCTTGATCCAGCTGCAGGGTGCATCAAGTAAGGTCCGGGCTGCAGGTGGCCCTTCTCGACTCAGGAAGGACTCGAGGAAGATCTAAACAAACCGAATACATTCCTCGAGTAGGCCGAGAAAAAAAAACTCGAGACTTGTTGAACGGGGTTTGCATCACTGAGACGAAGAGGGGAACTAGAATAGGCGAGAAAAGAGACTAACGCACTCTGTAGTTAGCTACAGTTTTAGGAAACATGTCTAGGAAATCGACTTTTTTAGTCGCGAGTAGCGCAGTGAGTGCCTCGAGGTGTGGGCCGCAAGTTGGGACTGGGCAGTCTGGTACTCGATACCACCGAAGTGAGTGTTGGCACCGCCTAGGGAGGGGGTACTGGGTACTTAGACTAGTGGTACTCCAGTACCAGTACCAGTACCAGTTGGTTGTGTGGCCCCCGTTTCGCCCGTCCTGCCCGTCTCTTGTCCCTCTTGTCCCCTTCCAGGGCCCTTTTCTCTTCCCACACCCCAAGACTCTTACCCGTCCGCCTCACTGCTGGCGCCCAACCACAACTCTTCTCCTCTCTTTCTTCCTCTCTCACCTCTACTCTCTCACTTCTTCCCACCCCCTTCCCTTTCTTCCCTCTTACCCACCTTTCCTCTTTTCCCTTGCGATTCAAATCTCGCATTTTCTTTTGTATTCGGCGGTTCGGTAATGACGACTCCTTCCCTTCCCTTCGCATTCGCCGGGATGGAGTCGCAGTTGTGATTTGGTGATCTCCCGATATTCTAGATATCCCCGAGTTCCCAGTTGGCGCATTCCGCAGGAAACCCTCACCTTCACTCCTCGGACCGATTCAACCTGGAGGTCCTACTGCACGCCTCTCACATACACTGATTCATTTCCTTGTCACGCCTTACCTCTTCGCTCTCGTTCGAACTTTTTTCCTTTTCTCTTCACGATTCACGACCTCCGACACCCTCAGCGCGATCGCGCGAGCTGCACCATCTCACCACCACAGCCGCGTGATTTACTCTTCCACCCCCTTCCTTCCCCAACTCTTCTCCTCCGCTTCGAATTGATCGTTCCCCACATACCAGTGAGCGGATCCCGCCACCGTTATCATCATTATGGCTCAGCGTCAGCTTTCGCAAACGCTGCCCAAGAACTTCACGTTCCCGTCGCTCAGTACAGATGAGCCCAAGACTCCCGAACGCGAATCCACTCACATCGAAGTCCCCCCGCCACCGCGCCATTCCTTCTCCAGTTGTCGTTTGCCTCGCGTGCGCGTCCGCTCTGGCACTGATGTCTGCGAGCGCATCAACTTGGATCTTTTCCGCTTCCAAGGTTCGCACACCTCTCAGGATGTCCCCGTGCCCTCCATTGAGTACCCGCAAGGGAGCTCCCCCTCGAACGCGACTTTCTCCGACGACATTTCCAATGACGATCGCTTCCTCGCGCCTCCTCGCCAGCGCTTGATTTTCAAGACTCCCCCAGCGCAGATTCGGGGCACCACATTCGATGGCGGCGAGGTGGAGCAGATGTGGCCGTCGTGGGATGAGACCCCGGGCCTGGCCCGTGATATCAAACGCCCTGGCTCTTCGTGCTCGGATTCTTCCATTGAGTCCTTCGAAACTTACGCGTCACGCCCTTCTGTAGGAGGAAGCTGCACGAGTGTGGAGAGCGACGGTTTCGACCACTTCCCGCTGGAGTTTACCAAGGAGCCTGGTATGGAGTCTCCCACCCTTCCCAAGAGACAGCAGGTGCAGCGATCCCATGTCAAGGACAAAACTTGGAGTCGCGAGATGGACAATCACCTATGGAACACGTATCAGCTGTACCTGCAAGACCCGACCATCACCCCGTTCAAGAGAACTCCCGGCAGTATCCCACCTTTGGGCGTCACGACCAGAGTCGCGCGTTGTGCCAAGCGCACCTGGGAGACCAAGCGACTGCCCTTCACCCAGACTCTCCCGACCCAATCGAATGATCGCAGCGGCAGTTCCACGCCTCGCGCGCGGGAATCTTCCGTGCAGCCCTCGTGGCCCAAGTCGGATGCAAAGACCCGTAGCCGCCTCAAGCTGCTGTGCCGCCGCAAGTTCTCCATTTCACCTCACTATCAGCGCATCATGCAGTCCCGCAGTCCGGAGCCCATGGCCGACACTCTTGGTGTTCCTTCTGCGCCTCGCGTCCGCGACTTTGCCGACAACTCAAATGCCTATGCCACCCGTGACCTGGGCGTCTCCCTTGTTTCGACCGATCACTCGGAGGCTCTGGCTCGTATCACTGAGCAGTCGGTACCCGCGGACTTGAGATCGGCGTGGCCCAGGGTCTCGCATGCCCACCCGATGGCTCCAACCCCTAGTCAACATTATCCATTCCCCGCCCTCGATGTGCCCCGTCGCTTGGGATCACCCTTTATGTACAGCACCTGGGGACCGGCAGATTCTCGTCGGCATGTTCCAGAGGTCCCCACTTCAGCTCGACGAGAGACAATCCATGTTCCTACTCGTCGTTTGCGTCGGACCACCCACCTGGAGAATACCCCGAGAGAGGATGATGTGTTCACAAGCGACGTGTATGATGACAAGGAGGCCGCCGAGGATGAACAAGTTCAGACTCGCTTGGAGCACTACCTGCGTGAGAATAAGTTTCAAAGCATGGGTAAGGGTCGGGTTCGCGTTCGTAACCGCGGTGCTACCACCTCTGGCGCCGTTGCACCCCGCGAGGTTGACCAGCTCTTCTCGCCTCCTTCCTCGCTGAACTCGTCTCAAGCGGAAGAGACTACCCCCATGTCCAAGCCTCCCGTTAATCACTTTTTGAACCTCGGCGGTGAGAACATCAAGCGACTGGGTTCGCCCTTCAAGGCCGACTCCACTTTCAAGCGTCGAGAAGCACATGGCCGGTTCATCCGACATGCACCCTCGCTGTCAGAACCGTCCGCCAATGGTGGCATCCCGCCGTATGTCGCCCCAGCGACCAATTCTTTCCCCTTCCAGAGACAGGAGAAACCCGCAGCACCAGTGCTGCAAAACCCTTCCGAGGAGGGTCTGTCAGAAGCCGAGCGTATTCGCCGGCAGATATTGACCTTGACCACCTCTTTGCGCCATTAATTGTGCGCGTGCCGCTTGTTTGATCCGCTGTCTCTCTTCGCCCGTCGTCAAATTTCCCCGAATTACCCCACTGCATTGTGGTGCCGCTTTTTTGCAAGATTTTCTTTACTGCCCTTTGCATAACGACTTGAACGATACACAAGAGAGAAGCACATTGTGCATTGCTTTTCTCTTCTAATCGCAGCCTTTTTTTCATGACAGCAACGGCCTTGACGAATGTAACGATATTGCTTTGAGATGGCCCGAGACTTTTCATTCCACATTCCAGTGTGTTTTCAACACCTGGTCTGCTTGGGCGTTATCACTCCCCTCAAAAAAAAACGACTGCTTCCCCACTCTCATGATTTTCACTCACTTTCGCACCGAAGAGAAACTTGTGATGGGCTTTCCCTACTCCTGATTTGGTGTGTCGGACACAACCTGTACACTGCGTCGGATTGTCAATGATCCGTTCTGTTCGACGAATGGATATCACATTGCGAATTCTCGACATCTTCGTGAATTCAAAGATTGAACGCCGTGTCAGGTTCCTCCTTGAATCAACATTTTGGTTCTGCAAAGGAGTGGACCAGCCGACTCCCAATGGGACTTACTTTCATTATCTGCCCCTCTATTCATTTCACTCAGCGTCTTCGATGCCGGTGTGGTTGCCTTGAATTGAAGACCAGAACAAGGACATGACCAGAATCTCTGGCTGTACAACTTCATTTTCCATCCATACCTGATATTCCTTGATGCACATCCACTCACTTTCATCGACTCGACCGATCGATTCATTTCCTTTTCACCTCCCCGCTCGGCTTTGTGTGGCTTATGGTCATAGGCCACCAACCGACAAAATGCAACAAAGAAACCACGAAAAAAACCCCGCAAAACTCTCGAACCGAAAACCTAAAGGAAAAAAAATATTCCCCGCTGTCAACTACTTCCTCGCCTAGCTGCGAGTTACTTTCTTTCCAATATTCCTCTTTTCTTTCTGTCTCCGTCTCCAGTCGTCGTTGTCTTGCATGCGCACTGCACTGCAAGATGACACGACCTGGATGACTTTACCGGCTCATAATTTCTCTTCGGCAACCCTCCTCCGACAGCATAGTCGATCCCTAGCTATGCTGGACCGGAGCCAGCAACACCATCTACCGACTTCACCTTGATCCTCTTTTTCCGAGATGATCCATGACCATGTCTCCGAACCCCAAAAAAAGAATGTGCACGACGATACATATGCCATTTCACTTCCTTTACATAGACGAACCGAAACGAAACGACCGCACATGATTTCCGATGCTTGTTGCGCCCCACGAACGACCCCTTTCCTGACGCAAGCGTGGTGTTTTGGTTGTCGTTCTTCCCCTTGCTCTGCTCCGCCTTGCCTTTGTGCTTGTGCCTGTGCCATTTCGATCTTGATGCCAGCGAGCTTGCTTTTTCTTTCCGTTTTTTTCTTCTTTTCTTCGGGCTCTTATCTGTCATCTTTCGTTCGTCTGATGAGATCTTATTCTTTTTTTTCTTTCTTGATTTGATTCGACTTGTGGAGGGCGGGCTTAATTTGTTTATCCGATTAAGATCAGTCTCATTTCTTGGACTTTATCGGGTGGATGCAAATGGATGCAGGTTGACATTTTACTTTGATCAAATCCTGTCCAAAACCAATTCTTTGATTTGAATCAACTCTGCTTCTCTGCCCCTCGCCCGCCCATCCACCCAGCATGCACATGCACGTCTCCAGATCTCGAGACTGCAGTGCAATCCGTCGTTTCCAGCTCGTGTTCCAGCACTTGAGCCTCCCTTTATCTATGACAGTTATGCATCCAGAGCCCTGTCTTGCCTTGTGCTATGTCACACTGTTATCTTGCTTATTTTCTCGAATCTTTCCCAAATTCCATTTCATCATCTACGTTGCTCTTGCGCGCACAATCACGCTTTTTAGATTTGGGACTCGCGTTTTGCTTGGTTCTTGCGAATCGGGGTTGCTTTTTCTGGCTTTTTGATTTTGATCTTGATGATGAGGAGGGATTTAGTTGGATCGTTGAAATTTATTCTTCTTTTATTGATATTTTTCTTTCGTGCTTGTAGGTGATTGTAGTTGTAGATGTAGACATCGAAGTATGAGATGCTCTGAAGGGTAATTCGAGGATCGACGTAGGTAATGAGGGAGTAGTATAATGCATAGCAATGATGCAATGCTGCGCTATCTACCTGGTTGAATAGTTGCAACACAAGGAAGTCTAAGAATCGGGCTCATCTCATTACCACAACATAGTAAACATCAACACGCTCCTTCGTAGGATATGCAAAAATAACATAGATAAGCCAAAGGGGTATAAACGAAATATCATACAAAACATGGATAGAAAACATAGGAAAACACCCTCCTCATCCAACAAAACCGAAAAAGAGACCCCTATCCCAATCAAACCCAGATCCAAAATCATAACCAAAAGTCGGGGGGAAGAATCAAGACTCAAACACGCTCAAGTTTCTTCTTCCTCTCCGCCAAAACAGCCTCAATCCTCCTCAACTGCAACGCAAGACCCTTCTTCTCCGCATTACCCACAAGCCACTCCTCCATTCGACCCCGGACAAAAGCCATAGACTTGAGGACCGGTAAAACAGGGCCAGTCGCTGCACGATCCATCTCCATAGAAACCCACCTCTCCCCACCCGGATTAAGCAATAAATCAAAAACATCACTCCAAATCTCCCTGTCCCAGTATCTCTTCAAAGATTCGCGGATGCGGTACGTAGCACTAGCGTTCGCATCGCTCGTCCGAACAGGCGCACTTTCGATGTATTTCCCGAAAAGCAGGACGTGGATTACGCCCGCGATGCCGTATAAATCGATTTGATGGGTCCAGGGGCGGGCTTCACGGATTTCGTTGCACTCGTGGGTTCCTGTTTCCCAATCTGCTAGGAATTGGACATTGGAGGGGAAGGCGTTCATGTCGATTGCGCGGCCGAAGTCGATTAGTGCTAGACCTTTGGCGCGCCAGCCGAAGGAGCCGGATGGGGCGTAGGCGGGGGTGTCGCGCGGGTCGGTGGAGGAATCGCCGAGATCGAGGAGGGAGAGGGCTTTTGTGGGTGGGTCTGATGAGAGGGAGTCGTCTAGACGGACGAGACAGTTGTCTGCTTTGATATCGCCGTGTAGAATACCTGTTGCGTGGAGGGCTTCGATTGTGCGGAAGAGTTCGATTGAGAAGAACATTGCGAGGGACTCGTCTAGGCCGCCGTCGCTGGGGTGTGCGGAACTGATGGAGTCGTTGCGGAGGATGTTGACTAGGTCGAGGAGTGTGCCTTGGCCGCGGTAGTCTTCGACGAGGAAGCTTTCGCGTTGATGGACGTGTAGCTCGTGGGCGCGG
This sequence comes from Penicillium sp. PF1803, assembly GCA_023626575.1. Taxonomy (NCBI): domain Eukaryota; kingdom Fungi; phylum Ascomycota; class Eurotiomycetes; order Eurotiales; family Aspergillaceae; genus Penicillium; species Penicillium sp. PF1803. Next base: position 23,994 of record JAMAGZ010000026.1, read on the forward strand.
ACGACGCTGTCCACGGCGCGGGTGTGTTTTCGTGCGTGCCGGAGACGTTCGTGGGCTGTGCGGATCATGTAGAATTCCCAGGCGCTGGAAGGCCCGTTTTCGACTTTGACTGCTTCGAAGGAGAATCTTGCGCTGTCGTAGGGGTTGGATTTGATGGTGTTTTCGTCTGAGTCTGAGTTGTAGGACTGTTGTTGACTGTCGACACTTTCGGCGAGGTAAACCGGGGCGTATGCGCCAGCGCCGAGTTCACGGCGGATGATGTAGCTACGCTCGGCACCGGGGAATTCAAGAATTGGCGTCTCGGAGCGCTCGTCGTCGGCACTTTTGGACTTGCGGCTGTGCGCTTTGACAAACTTTTGGATCATGCTGGCATAGTTGCTATCTTGGACGTGACCGTGGTATCCCGGGTAGGAAGCAAGTGGTGGTTCGAGAGAATTCAAGATCGTATTGCGAATGCCCTTGTCAGTGGGATTGCACTGCAGATCCTTGATGATAGCTTCTCGTCGGCGCGACTTGGGGGCCAGAGCCTTGAAAGCAGTCGGACTAAACGGGACATCGACCGCCGAGCCGACAGTGTGATCCCCATGGTAGGGTGTCGTTGTACCAAACGGACTGGAAAGCAGATCACCCATTTGTGGCACACCCGATGGTGACCGTGGCTTACACGGAGTCTTCGCATTGTGAAGACTCCTAGCAGCCGTCATGGAAATGGAAGACTCGGTTCGTTCCACGATCGGCGTCATGAATGGCAGCCGGTTCTGCGCCATAATGGCAGGATCACGATACGTTCCATAGGGAGGGTTATAGTCATCAGGCATTCGAGGTACAAACCTCTCCTTTTCCGGAGTACTATGCTGTGACTCGACATCTCCTTGACTTACAACGGAGTGGGAGGTAACTTCGGCAGATTCAGCGCCAGGGACATCCTTGCTGACGCTGAAATCAGTCCAATCGCCTCCTGCTACACTGTCGGCCCGTGTCGTGTTGCCGTCGCCGTATTCTGTGTCATCATAAGACTTGTGGAAGGTATGCGTTTCATCATCGCCAAAGTCACTCGATGCTGCAGAAATGTGGCCGGTGCCTGTACTATCGACGGTACTAGCACAATCCTCATCTTCATACTCGCTGCCGTAGAGGCTGTCAGCTGCATCGTCCATCTCGGCTTTCAATGGTTGATTGAAAATGCCATAGATTTCATCCGTTGCAGCCCGAGTATGCATAGTCATTGTTGGCTCTCGAGTGCTCTTCCGTCGGGCCTTGGAGCTAGTCGGCGAGTCGAACTTCATTTTGACTGTAATAAGAGCATTAGCATTCCACAAGCAAAGCATGGGGTGACGAGTACTGACTGGTCTGTGTTTCTCCCTGCACCTTGAATTTCCTCGCCTTGCCAGCTTTGCCTTCATGTTGTCCATCCTGGTGCTGCGATTGAGACGGTTGTTCATCAGTAGCCAGCTTTTGCCCCGGCCGCTCGGACAGCGGCTCATCCTTGAAAATCCTGAGTTTCGCCGACGGAGCTTCCCCGGGAGCATTGCCAGAGATTTGCTGCAGAGGCTCCTTAGGACGTCGCCAATCCTGGTCCATCCAACCACGTCTCATCGCTCGCAACTCCTCGAAACTAATTTCATGGGCCGGATTCTTGTGGTCGGGGTATACTGCTTCAAGGTCGACGAACACGCGCTCTCGCCGACCTGTCCGCGGGTTGACCGCTTCCCTTACATGGTGTTCTGGAATGTGTTTGGGAGCACTTGGTTGTTCAGAAGGTGGATTTGAATTGGACTGTATACACACAATCAAAACACATAGGTTCAAGCCAGCAATTAGTCCTGTGATCGTAAATATACGGAAGGTCTGGAGGAAAGAAGGGAGGGCAGCTTAGTATTGCGAACTCACCTGATCCCTGAAAATGGCCATCTTTTGTGTTGGCGCGGGTTTCTTCCCGGCCTTCAATGTCTCTCCCACCCAAGGTTTGGCCTCTACCTCGTTTTCCTTCCTGCGCTCTCGCATCGATCCGATACTGTCCCATCCCTTCGTCTGTCCGCTGGCCGCTGGCTGGCTCGACTGTGCTGCATCGGCATCGGAGAAGATTGCCATCTTCATTTTGCCAGACTTGGTCTTGGCAGGGCCAGTAGGGGGTGCTGCTGAGCGAGAGGCTTGCGGGTTTGTAGGGGTATCTGTAGAAGCAAATGGATCCATCTTAGCCGCCAGAGCGGGTCTGACAGCTGGGAGAGCAGGCGAAGATGGCCCTGGCCCGGAATCCTGTGATTGCAGTTCATATCGTTGTTGGAACTCGCTGTATTTCCGCGCAAGCCGCTCAACTGGTCGGGCCTCACGATCCATACCAAGCCTGTATACCTCATCTGCCTGTGTCCAGCGCCCGGCACCCTCTAGCCAGGCTGCAAACTCCTCGTAAAACAACGCCAGCCCCTCACCGATGTGGTGCCGTGCAAGAAAAGCGAATGTCTCGCGCGGGGCATCAGAAAAGAGTCTAATGTAGTGCATCCACAGCCGAAGGTACCGCGGGTCATTCCTGTAGTGTGACGATGATAGGAAAGACTTGGTAGCGCGTTCGAGCAGCGGGAGAAGACCGGATTCAGCCGTAGCTTGGGCAGAGGGGTACGCGTTCAAGGTCCATTTCACGTAGCGATCGTAAACATCGAGTGGGTCGTCCGATTCACCTATTGATTCCAATTCATTCTCATATTCCTGACGAATTGCCCCGTTAATGGTCCTTGTATCGTTTGGCGAGGGTGTCGTAAATTTATCGCTTGTGCTTCCTCCAGAGAAAATCCGAGCCAGCTCTCGGGCTGATCGGCCGCCGGGAAGGGATTGGACATTCTCTTTCTGGGCCTCGATAATGTCGAAGTCGATGAGGTCGTCGGAGGCCGCCATTTTGCCGAGATCTTTGGCCAGTTGTGATCTTCGGGAAATGTCGACAAAAGGTTCGTGGGAATCGGCGAGGGGTTCACAAAACGACAAGACGAGATTCACTTGGTTGGTTATCGATAAACATCACATGACTTGTTACCCCGGTGATCAACACGTGACTCATAACCTCAACGTGAGGGGTCCATTTCAATCAGAAATGAAGAGAAGAAAGAGATTATGAGATACTGCTTGACGGAGAGCAACCATTCAGAGCAATCATTATATCAATCCATCGCATCTTCCGTTCAAAGTTAATACGAATCAAGTGACCGTGGCGCTCTCGTCAGTGGCAGTGGCCGGCAGTTCTTCTTGCAACTCTCCACAACCGCACCCAATCAGCCCCAGACCCATCAATTTTACCCAATTGCTATCAGTCTCCATCAAAGCCCCCAAGACATCACTTAGCCCAACTACTTGATACAGTAGGGTCATGTCTACACTGCACAAAGACGAGTCATCTCCTACTACAGCAGACTCGACAACTCAGTCCTCAATGCAGGCCTCAAACGCCAAGAGCACCCACAAAAGGAACCTGAGCAATGGGACACCAGATAACTCTCCCTTAAGAAGATCCAAACGACAAAGGTCCGCCGTCAGTCTCAAAGAGGCTTCATCTGGTGAAGACTCGGAAGAAGAACACGAGGTAGTACCCACGCCGAAGAAAACGGCCAGTGCCAAGTCTACACCTAAGGCTAAGGCTGCTGCTAAGTCTAAGAAGACTCAAGTTGCGGCGTCAGTCAAGAAAGAGGTCACCGAAGAAACCAAGACTGTTTCCAGTGTTATTGCTAGCAAGAAAGAATCGGTGGTCAAGACTGAAGGCGGAGATATTGGCGTGAAGACCGAGGCTGAAACAGCATCCACCATCAAAGCGAAACCTACTAAGAAGGCCAGAAAGACCAAGGAAGAGAAGAAAGCTGAAGCGATGCCGTTAGCACCCCGGACTCCGGGGCTGAAGATGTTTGTCGGTGCTCATGTTAGCGCTGCGAAGGGTCAGTATTTGATACTATTCCTGGGATGGATGGTTGAGGAGCTAATCGACTTCATCGAGCAGGCGTGTTCAACTCGATCACCAATAGTACGCAAATCGGGTGAGTAAAGACCACCATCCTCTCATTAAAATGTGAATTTAATCAGTATCGACAGAGGAAACGCTTTTGCACTTTTTCTCAAGTCACAGAGAAAATGGGACAACCCGCCTCTGCAAGACGATGTCCGAGATCAATTCCGCAAGATGTGCGCCGAGCAAAACTATGATGCAGCCAAGTGAGTATTCCCCAATTATCAATCAATACCTACGCAACCACTAATATTTCAAAGACACGTTCTACCCCACGGGTCCTATCTCGTCAACCTTGCCCAAAATGACAAGGCAAAGGCCAAACAAGCCTACGACTCATTCCTTGACGACCTCCGCCGCTGCGAAGCCCTTGGCATCAAACTCTACAACTTCCAGTTCGTCCACCCCATAGTCACTCTTCAAATCCTCTCTCATCTTAATCTAACCACCCCACCAGCCCGGGAAGCACCAACCAAACCCCCCTCCCCGAAGCCCTCTCCCGCCTTGCAGATTCCCTAACACGAGCCCTAACCTCAACCTCAACCGTAATCCCCGTGCTCGAAACAATGTGCGGCCACGGCAACACAATCGGCGGCTCCCTCACCGAATTCCGGGACTTACTAGCCCTAATCCCGCAAGAACACCACTCCCGCATCGGCATCTGCATCGACACATGCCACAGTTTCGCCGCAGGCTACGACCTCGTCAGCCCGCAAGGTTTCAAAGCCTTCCTAGCCGAATTCGACGATCTGATCGGTATCCAATTCCTCCGCGCCCTACACCTAAACGACTCCAAAGCTCCGCGCGGAAGTAAACGTGATCTGCACGCTAATATCGGCACGGGATTCCTTGGTCTACGCGCATTCCATAATGTCATGAATGAACCCCGTTTTGAGGGGTTGCCGATGGTTCTTGAAACGCCCATTGACCGTGTGCCCGGTCAAACGGGTGCTTCGGCTGCGGACGACGATGCGGATAGTTGTGAGAGTGAGTCTGAGAAGAAGTTGAAGAAGAAAGTGGTTAAAAAGGGTGGGAAAAGGCCGACGGGGGCTGGACTGGCGGCGGTTCCGGATCATGGGGTTTGGGCGAGAGAGATTAAGTTGTTGGAGTCGCTGATTGGGATGGATCCTGAGGGGGAGGAGTTCCGGGCCATCGAGGCGAGGCTTTCGGAGGAGGGGAGGGAGATGCGCGAGAAGCAGATGGAGCAGTATGAAAGGAAACTTGAGAGTGAGAAGAAGAAGGAGGTTAAGGCGAAGGAGAAGGGGCAGAAGAGTCTTATGGATATGATTAAGAAGGGGAAGGTGGAGAAATAGATAGTGATTCGATGGAAGAAAGATGGGTTATGGCTGGGATAGATGGGTTTAGAGATGCAATACAAGACACCTCCAAGCGGGATATTTACAAACGCGCACAGCAAATATGAAAGTAGAGAGATCGTAATATTGATTGATTTGATATTCAAAAAAAAATCGAGCCAGCCAATAGGCCCCAAGAAAAGAAAATGGAATTGATGGTATCAGTCAAGCCACCGCTCTGCAATGAATCAAAAAGCTTTAGCCTCCATGCAATAATAAACAAGACACCTCCTGTACTAACCGCAGCCTCATTGCTTCACCAGAAGGATTCAGCGTGTACATCATTATCGGCAATGCGAATCCAGCCACACCACAATTGCAGTTACCTGGCTTCTGTGCAGATCCCAGACCGGTAGGCGCTGAAGGGGCTGGAGTCGGCAGGGGTGGTGTCCCCGGCACAGAATACCATTCTAAGGTATCATGTAGATAGATCAGATAGGAGAAGAATTTGTCGTCGTTGAAAAATGAGATTGGAGGACTAAGGGTGGGCGGGAGGTTGGGTCATCATCGGCGAGACACAGGAGCTAGAATGAACGCCCGGGGAGTCCTCCCGATCGGATGCTTGGAGGTGGGTAGAAAGTCCCGCCTCGGCCATGGTGGTTATCGTGGGTATCGTGGGAGGGGCGGACTTGATAGGTGTCTCGATAGAATCGTCCTCTGGGATGGTCGTGGAGATTGACAGGTTGTGACCGCTGGCTCGGACACGGAATGAGCGTCGCTGGTCACCTGCTGGCAAGCCTTGCAGATCATCGTCGTAGTGCGGCGCAGGAAACGTGCCCGCCTCAGTATCGGTGACACGGTGGTAGTCTCCAAACTCGCCACCACTAGCATCTTCCGAGTCCGAGTCTGGTGTCCCGTCGCGGTGCCAGTCGTCGTCATCCTCTGCTTCGCTGCGCATCTTGGAGATTTTCATGTAATTATAGCATCCAATGCTCCCAATGGTCACAACTAAGCCGGTAATATTAACGACTGTGAGCTTATCATGGAAGATTACCCCCGCAGCACTGATCGTGACGACTTCTTTAAAGATTCCACAAATGCTGAGAGTGACAACGGAAGATCGTTTCAACAGGGCGAATTCAGACGAGATCATGCAAAAGGCGAGAACACCGGGGAATATCAACAAGCCCGAGCCGAACAAAGTTCCCCGCTGCTCGGCGAGGGCAAGGAAACCGTAATGAATATCGTTAGGGCCCTCGACCGCGAGGGAGATGGCGAGAAGAGAAAAGAACATGATGGGCGTAAGGAGAAAGAGAGTCGAGAACGGATTGGAGGTGGCCGGATGGCGGAGCAGGAGAATCTGTGTCAGTCCCCATCGGAAACCTGAAAAGAAAGCGGAAGCAATGACGAGACTGAACCCAAGCGCATTGAAAGCGGTCTCGCCTGCTACCATCATCACCACACCAATCGTCATTGTAGCGATGATCAGAATCAACTTGACAGAAGGAGCTTCAAGGCGGAAAAGGAAAGCAAAGAGAAGAACGAAGGCGAGTGCGGATGATTTGCACATGGTGAGAAATGTGAGAGAGATGAATTTGAGGGACGTGTTGCCGAGGCCGATGTCGAGTGATGTCGCCGCACCGCAAGGAACGAGGCGTGTGATATAGAAGGATTTGGTGAGCACTGGTTCAGACTCTTTGGAGCCTTCCACGGGCGATGCTGAGGGCGACCCCGGGGGGTGTCGAGGACGCAGAGAAGGAAATATCCATAGCAAAAGAGAGGCGAGGGTGAATTGGACAGCCATGTGCAGGCTGGTAGTGAAGAGAGGAAAGGGGAAGACGATGTCATTTTCGGAGAACATCCATTTGTTGTACTGTAAGGGCAGAAGCACATTGTTAATTCTCGATCGTCGTTCCCTTTGAGTCATGAAGAAAGGGATACTACTCACGATAGAGATGGACAAGGAGAAGAAGTACCACAGCAGAATCAGCCCAGCGTTCGCAAGTAGCTTGCGAGCGACATTGCGATCAGCCAACCCTAATGAGGGCAGACCAAATCGAGAAGACTTGACGTCAGCGATACGAGCATCCAGCTTGCGACGTTGCCGACGCCGTCGTCGCCGCTGGCGTTTCTGGTTTGCGGTGAGACCCGTCTCCTCGTCATATTGGTCATCGTCTGAACTCATCACATCCAACTCCCGCTGTTCCAAAGCCGAGGACGATAACTCTGAGGAATCGGTGTCCTCGGCTGTCAAGGGCTCCTGTTCGTCCCATTTGGCTGGACCTGCGTCTCCATGCGGTCGCAGACTATCATCCCTCCGTTCCGAGGAGCCCGGCTGCATTGAACGACTTGCGCTCGTGAGCACCGAGCTCCGCCGTCGGTGGTGCCCGTTACCGGCGGGTGACATGCCCATTATGGGACTGGGGCGAAGACGAGGATCGGAAGGGAGGGGGGAGGTGAGTCGAGATCAGTTAGCCCCATGAGGGTGCGACCGGGGAGTGTGTACACACGACCGCGCACCCTGTTGTTGCGAGGTGGAAAGTAGGGAGCGATGCGGGTTCGGCGGGTGGTCGGAGATGGACAGAGTTGAAAAGACTCGAGGTGTGTGAAGATCGAAAAGGAAAGTGAGTTAAATTCGGGGGGGGGGGGGGGGGGGGTTAAATATAAATCAAAGAAAACAAAGGGCGGGATATTCAAGGAAAGGAAAGGAAGGGATCGGGGAGGGGGAAGGCAAGTAGTCGGATGGACCAAAGTTAAAAGTTGAAGAAACACTGGCTGGCTGGCAGCTTCTTGGGCGGTGATGGGCGGCACTCGGAGTCTCTTGGTCGCTGAGTCCAGGTAACCTGCTTGGGGGCCCTTCCGAGTTCACGAGTTCAGGCGGTGGCCCTCTGCCTAGTGCCTTCTCCTCTCTGGTTTCTTCTCTCTCTCCTCTTAATCTCCTGCCCATTATCTGCTGCTCCTGACTGGCCGCCACCACCAGCTCCACCCAGCCTATGCTCCACCGTCCGGTCGATCCGGGGTCCAGAATGCATGACGGTCCCAAGGAATAATTCTGTGCATCCGAGGCTTGGACCTGGCCCCGCTACGATTGGCGGACTGCGACTTCCGATGCGGCTTGCTAGGCATTGCTGGTTGTTGCTGATGGCCAGGGTGAGGCTGGCAGAGAGCTCGTCGAGATTAGAAGAGGATGAAGCAGTGGCCCATCTTGAAACCGATGGGTGCTCGAGGTCTCACGGCTGATAAATTGCTGCAGATCCGCTTGCGCTTGGCAGAGTTGGTCATATTGTTGACCACGCTGGAGTTTTCGTTTCAACAAAGCTGCATACATAGCAGCACGAGTATGCCATGCCGATTAGCCGAATGAAATAAGTTTTGCCATAGTGATGATGGGCTGCCTGTGGGTAACAGTGTGCCTCCGTCCAATGGCCTCCCACAGAGGAAAGGACCGCTCCAACATCGATATGACCTCAGTGCAAATCCATTCTCATCATCATGTCGTTGCCTCCCAGGCCTTCTGGCCGGCATCTGGGGCCATATATGTTACCCTTGGCAGGTAGGAGGCATGGCCGACTGAGGTTGTACTCTTTCAACCTCGCCCAAATTCGTGCGAAAGTCTTGACTCGTCAGTTGGATCGTGCACATCATTGCAATCAATATTATCCTCTTGGTTCAATTGCCTGATAACCTCAATTCTCACTTGTTTCATTCTCCTTCCTATCCCAGATTCGATCGTCATCATCTTGTCACCATGGCACAGAGACCCTCGTATCATGCCATTGAAGACTATGGCTTGATTGGGGACATGCACACGTGTGCCCTGATCAGCAAGGCCGGCAGTCTGGATTATATGTGTTGGCCGGTCTTTGATTCCCCCACGGTGTTCTGTCGTCTTCTGGATGAGAACAAGGGCGGTTTCTGGTCCGTGGAGCCTTCCAAGGGAATGGTTGATCCGCACAACAAGCAGCGGTATCTCCCATACTCAAATCTGCTTGAAACCCGCTGGACCAATGAAGATGGCGTCGTGACCCTACTGGACTACTTCCCGACGACGCCCAAGAAATTGGCCCAGTCGGGCCGACTGCTCTCGGGCTACTGTCCGTGCAATGAGCCCGGGGCCAACCGCTTCAAGTCTGGTCTGCAGCACTCTGGCCTGATCAGAAAAATCGAGTGTAGCCGAGGCACTATGGAATTACAGGTGGAATTGTTCCCGGCCTTTAACTACGCACGGGATACGCATATCGCTCGTGGAAAACTGGAAAATGATCTGGCCAGCCACCGGTTACAGACTGTCCATTTTGAGAGTGAGTCAGAGCGGCTGCAGCTCGATATCTTTGCCGATTCGCGGGAGCCTGACAAGTTGGGGCTTCCCAAGGCTAATTTGAGCCTGGAGGAACGACCGGGTGCAAAGGGCCGTGGACTTGTGGCCTTGATTCGCCTGTCTGAGGGACAAACTGTGCATTTTGTGCTGCATAGTCCCGAGAAGGCGGTGCCTGGCTCGGCTCTGATAGCAGCCTATCTGGGAAAGATGGAGGAAGATACGTCCGACTACTGGACTGACTGGACTCGCAAGTGCGCATTCCGTGGGCACTATCGAGAGACGGTCGAACGCAGTCTTTTGATCCTGAAGCTACTCACTTACAAACCCACGGGAGCTATCGTTGCAGCGCCCACCTTCTCACTGCCTGAAAATGTGGGTGGTGCCCGTAATTGGGACTACCGATACTCCTGGGTACGCGACACAGCTTTTACGCTGTACGTCTTCCTGAAAATGGGATACAGCCGTGAGGCTGAAGACTACGTGAACTTCATCTTCGAACGGATCTTCCCGCATGCCGCACAAGACATCGAGCCGGGAAGCAAGCGACCCTTCTTGCCGCTCATGTTCACTATCCGTGGCGAGTACGACATTCCCGAACTGGAACTGGACCACCTTGACGGGTACAAGGGTAGCAAGCCCGTCCGCATAGGTAACGCAGCCGTCTTCCACACACAGCTCGACATCTACGGCGAACTCTTGGATAGCATCTACCTCTACAACAAGCACGGCAATCCAATCACCTATGATCAATGGGGTTCAATCCGCCGCATGGTGAACTATGTTATTGGCGTGAGACACCAAAAGGACATGTCCATCTGGGAGTCCCGGGGCCAAATCCAAAACTTCATCTACTCCAAGGTCATGATGTGGGTGGCCTTGGACCGGGGAATCCGCTTGGCAGAAAAGCGAGCCAGTTTGCCCTGCCCGGATCGATTCAAGTGGATTCAGGTCCGGGATGAACTGTACGACGAGATCATGGATAGAGGGTATAATGCCGAGCGTGGCCATTTCTGTCAGAGTTATGAGAGTCGCGAGGTTCTCGATGCGTCGATTCTTATCGCGCCGTTGGTCTTCTTTGTGGCACCTAATGATCCACGGTTTATCAGCACCCTTAAGCGCATTCTGCAGAGCCCTGAGAAAGAAGGTCTTTCCAGTGCTAAGATGGTGTTCCGATATGATCACCTCAAAGCAAACGATGGTCAGTATCTCACCTCACTTCCCCTCACCCAGACCCATTACTAACACCACCGTCGTACAGGCGTCGGCGGCAGCGAGGGTGCCTTCATAATGGTAACATTCTGGCTCGTCGAAGCAATGGCTCGTGTAAGTCTCACCCTCACCCTCATTCTTAACCCCCTGCCGTGCAACCTCAACTTCACACTTCCATTCCCCTCGCTCCGCTAACCATGACCCCACCTTGGTTTTGTCGTATATAGGCCGCAAAGTACGACGTCCCCATTCCAAATCTCTGGAAACTTGCCCTCTCGCACTTTGACAATATCTTGTCTTATTCGAACCATCTGGGCATGTTCTCTGAAGAGGTGGCCATTTCGGGTGAGCAGATGGGTAATACGCCTCAGGCGTTTAGTCATCTTGCTTGTATTAGTGCTGCTATGAATTTGGAGAGATTGGGTCGTGAGGAGTAAATGGTTGGACCTAAGTGGGTAATGAAATGGATGGGTAATGGGAGTAAGAATTCTGGGCGTTGTGTGTGATGTGGGCGTTGTTCTCAAAAATGGATTAGGCTGAGTTTATGTTCTTTAGTCATAGATGGACTGCTTTATTCTTTTCACTTCAATTTGATGAACTCTGGTTTTCTGGTATCTAAGCAGCCTTCGGTAGATGATTTTCTAATCGGAGTACACTTGGAAATAGACTATGCTGTATCCTGCATCACTTTGACCCAGGGTCGTCGGCCAGCACAGTAGCATTATCTGAAACAACCATCTTTCCCCGTAATCATCATGGAAGTCTTTCATTGCACTATAGAAATAAATACACAGCAGTAAGGCAGAGCAGATGTTTAAACGAAATCTCTCCCTCAGATATGCCTCGATATAATTGGTCAGGCACTAACGGCCACGCGCTTTCATTGGTCAGTTCACGGCGCGCTGTCCTTTCCTCTACGGGATTTGTGGCTTCGTTCTTTTAGGAGAGGTAGTCTTATTGGTTGGTTTGCGGCAGTTGAGACTACCCTTTTTAGGGTGGTTGTTTCTTCGGCCTTTGCATTTGGTGGTGATTGGTTGGTAACTGGTGGGCTACCTAGGCACTATTTAGTTAACCAGCATCGTTTAATCAACACCATTTAACCGATACCGTTTAGCTAATTGTTTAACTATCTCTAGTGTGTAGTTTGACTAGTCCTGCTGTTAATTAACCACATTGCTGTTGCCACTGGTCAATGATTATATAGTACTATTTACATATCCATCACTGTATGTTGATGCATATATGCCGGGGCCGTCAGGTGAGGCTTACATAACCCCCGCTTTGATGCGGGATCCGCACCGACTCCCGACGGGCTGATCCGTAGCCTCACTCCACTAGGTTATCGCATCCCCAGACGTTACTCTCCGCTCACTTCCCGACAACCAGCTCTGTGACTCGGCACACGGGGCTGGATTCTACTCTGGCCTGCTTGACCGGTCTGTTGACGCTGACTGGACCTAGCTTCCTCAACGTGACTTAGCGCCTGGAATCCTCGGCGTCCTCTCAATGGCGGACGCAACCCCGGATTGGGCTGATCGGCTTGCCTCCGATCAGGCGTTATCGTCAGACGAGGAAGACTTTGTGTCAAGCCAAAGCACAGCGTCGGCAGATCCCGAGACTCGCAATCAAAAACATCTCTCTTCTGCACTTGGAAACCTCCATCTCGACACCCCGCAACACTCGAGTCAGACCTCCAACCATAACGTGACTCGGACCTCCACACCCGGCGCCAGCACTTCGGTTCTCGATACCTCGAAGATGGAGCCCGAGAAAAAGAAAATGGAGTTACTCGATTTGCCTTTGGATGTGCTGAAGGAAATCGTTAAAGAGGTTTGAAAGGCATACTCCTTATGACACGCTAGGAACAGAAGAGCTAATAGACGCGCTTCATAGGTGACACACACGAATGACCTCACTTCGCTCGCATTAACCTGCTCTGCCCTCCACAACCTCACCATTCCGCATATGTACTCGCGCTTTGACATTGTCTGGCCCGAGTCGCTGAACCCTTCGACGGACGAGTACACCGGAGTGGATGCCTTGTCTTATGGGTTGTCCACGCTCGTGATGGGCGAGGATGTATTCCATCAACTGCCGCTGCCGAGATATAACCAGGCTTCGCCCGCCTGCGCACATTGTGGCTGTAGTGATCCTGCTCACCGACCAAACCAGACACAGGCCGTGACTCCCGGGTTTCGGTCGCGGCGAGGGAACTACTATGCGCAATTCACTCGCACGTTCTCGATTGGCAACGGTCCGCTGAGCTGGGTCCAGGAATACTCGGTTAACAGAGAAGTGGGCAAGATGCTGGGGACCCTTGTGGCCTTGGCCGTGGCGCGCATGGTCAATCTGGAGGCATTCATCTGGGACATGCCAACAGGTGTTGTCCGTGAGATTTGGCTTGCGCTTGCGTCACTAGCCAACCGACCAGGTCATGAATGCCGTCTGGAGCGGGTCTGGGTGCGCTGGCACGATAACTCAGAGCATTTGCTGCGCCCCAGTACCTCGCTCTTGACGGCTTTACTGAGTTCTCTGAAGAACACCCATATCGAACACCCTTCACTATCGGTGTTGCCACCGCTTAAGAGCGTGACTGTTCTTGACATAGACGAGCCAGCCTATGTGGATGAGCTTGCAACCCTAATCGAGCGGTCTCGTGATCGCTTGGTTGAATTGCGGATCGGAATTTCCTCAAAGGCCAGTGTGTTGAACTGGGTTCGCTGCGCCAAGGACACCGATATCTCCTTTAACTCTCCCAAGTTCTGGCCAAGAGTTGCTGGAGTGCTCAGCATTCTCTCCAAGCGTGAGGAACCAGCCCAGCAGGCTCAGCAGGAAGACAGCTCGACCAACTCCGCAGTTGAAGAGTCAGTGCAATCAGAATCTTCCATATCAACGGAGCAAGATAAAGAGGGAGAGTCCGAGGTCCAACAAGAGACAAATCACTCATCACGAGGCGACGACAAGCAGTCCTCATTCGCGAGGAATAAGCCGGATGTTCCACTACTCGCAGGCGTCCTCACCTCCACTCGTACACCTTACTATGGTGCCCAGGGCAATAACGATAAACTGAATCTTCAGGTCTTTGAATTGGAGCGAGTTCCTCTACATGTGGCAACTCTTCTCCCAAACATCGAGTGGACGCGTCTCACTACTCTTACCTTGATGGCATGTGCGGACCATGAAAGCCTCTGGAGAGCATTACGCCGAAAATACGCACCGCCACCCGTACCGGCAAACAAGCTCAAAGGCGATCATCGTCCAAGTATTGAGGCCACAGAGTACTCCCTCAACCTCAAGCATCTGCGGACGGATAACGTCTCTCCATATTTGATGCTGTTTATCAAGGAGGCCATCGCTCCCAATACCCTAGAGAGCGTGTACCTGCATGAAGCGCCCGACTATGATTCAACCGTCCCCATAGATGCCATCCACAAGCACATACTCCGTAGGCACCGACTGAGCCTACGAAAGGTCCTTATTGACGCATCCGAGCGATTCATCAGTGGGGCGGATCTCCCAAATAATCGCTGGCAAAAATGGACGTTCAACCACGACATGATCTCTTTCGTCGCCGGGGGCCGTATGCCGCAGTTACGGGAACTAGGAATGGCAATGGATCATCTAAACTGGCATCATCTCCTTCAACGACTCCCCAACATGCCGCGGCTCTACGCCCTCTACCTAACTCATATCGGCAACACACCCCAGCGCGATCTGAAAGAGCTTGCCCTTCAAGTATTGGATATCGTCAGCATACGCCCTGACCTAAAAATCACCTATGTCGGTCTACAAGGGAAATGCTACCAGATCCTCGAAGGAGACTTTGACGAGAGACATGGAGGCGATCGCCATTCAAACGTAGATGACGACGGCGTCTTTGAAGAGGAAACGGGTGACGACCACCATTTCAGTGCATCAGATGACTCGGGACACATATCCAGCGAACTCTCTGATGGGTATGATGATACCGAGCAGGAGGATGAGGGTGTATCGCGAGTGCGATTCCGGCTGCAGGAGATTCTCTTTTACGACGATAAGATATCTATTTTCAAAGCCCGGCATGGGGTCATCTGAGAGAGGTGGGGGGGGGGGGGGGGAGTGGCGTTTTTGTTTTGGCTTGCCGTACACCACTTCAATTTTAAAACAATGCCATTAAAGGGTTGTGTTAGTTCCCTTTCATTTCCAGGCGTTGGCAAATTTGCGAATCTTGGGCGTGCTCGGGCTTTGATATTTCTGTTTTTAAGATACCATAGGATCAACCATGTTCATTATCAGAATCTCTGGAATCTCGTACCTAGCAAGTGAACAGTATGGGCTAGCAGGACTGCAGGATTCACTGCAGCGGTGATTAGGGATAGCTAGGTAACTGTAAAATAGCCTTAGACGTCGTTAGGGTTATTGGCGGCCTGATTCGCAAGAAAATAACACAAGTGACCCTTAGCGGCAGGTATACAAGTTCTAGAGAACACGCGATAGGTTTCAGTAGAGACCTAGTAGCAAGATTTGACTAGTAGATCCGGATATTTACAAAGTTTAACTGGTTTAGTGGTGAGATTCCTCCCTTCGCGGTCTGAGATCCAGGCCTATATTTGATTTTTAGGCCGTTGATTAATGTCTTTGTGTGTTTTATCTATATAGCTTGATAATTGTGACCTATGATTAGATAGTACATACCTAGAAAGTGGTAAAAACGTATAGGGAGAGGAGTAGGGTGAGGTAAGCCGAAGATGAGAAGAAAGGCGAATATAGACGCTATCGTAAGGCTAGCGCCTTAAAATTCTTAGTTATCTCAGTGATGTTCGTTGATTTTTTTCTTTCACAAAAGTTTCAGATCAACCTCACTTTCCTACTTTAGAAATTAGGTAGGTAGTAGGTCTAAAATATGTATACAGGGCATCGACGGCCAAGATAAGGGTATCTAGTTTACAGAATGTGTATTTCCATATCGCTGCTGTTACCTACTCTCACCTCACCCTTAAAGGTGTTACTAAGGATCAAACCCCTAGTTAGTTAATTAGAATATCAGTCTAAGTCACCAACCACAGCGTAGGTTTCTAGAACACATCCAATCACTTAAAATCTTCAGGATAAATCTGATCTGAGCTATGCTACTATGACCATATTTTACATTATATCATTTAGCCGTATCATTACCGTTGCTTATTTTTCATCTCAATCACAACCGTCTTCGTAATGTTTGCCTTGGGCTTCAGAATTCTCTCCTCACTCCCTCACAACCATAGACAAAGGGGATTGCGGGTGGAAAGTGGGTGGAGTGAAGATCGAGATGATGAAACTGAAGAAAACTCGGATTCCAAAAGATTTGGGTTACCGCCTTAGAGTTCTACCGGATTTCCAGCAATCAGCGTTATGTGAGTAGATCACGTGAGAAAGCTGACCGCCTAGGGACATCCGCTGATTCACGTGGTCATTATTGTAGAAAAATTCGGAATGCTACCATCATGAAATTCTGCAATATAACTTCAGCAGTACAATAAGTAGGCAAAACTAAGGGGGGCGAGGCCTCGGGTGGCGGCCACTAACAAGTTTTGGGCTGAAGCGAACCCCTGGAATGAAACCTCGACCACTCCACATTACAAGCCGTCGGTTAACATGGCCTGATACAGCACATGGCGAGAAGAAAACCTGCAATATAATGGGACTCAGCGTACTTTTGTACGGAGGACCATTTCAAAACTACTGCGCGGTGCACAGGCCACTAGCCTTATAAAATACTGTATCATCATATACAACAATTTACTCAGCCCCCCTACCCTGCCGATACTCTCGCCCCTCTCTATATTCGTTGCCCCCTTCTAGTCTAATGATCTCCTGGATATGCCTAGGGATCCGTTCAATCCAGCGTTGAATTCGTTCCTGCGGTAGATCCTCCCAAGGAGTTCTCCAAGCAGTATAGGCCTCTGGTCTACTCTTTGGTGCGCCCTTGCATGTAGTCCTTCGTTTCATCCAGGGCCATGCAGGCTCAATCGCATTAAGATCTGGCGAATTAGGGCACCAGAGTAGCCGATTAACAGCAGCAGCATCATGTATACGCTATTAAATCCGGTGGCTATGTGCAGGCGCTTTATCCTCTTGGACAAGGGTATTTAGCCGATTAATCATGCACTCCTTCGCAAAAGGAATAAGCTTTAGTAGTAGGATAGTCTTTTGATATTGATACCAATCAATCTCACCCTTTCGGCCTCGGCTTAGCTTACCAGACTTTTGATTGAACTTCCAAGTAGGCTTTTTACCAGCAGGTTAACGTCGAAGGTTAACACGGCGCATTAAAGTCTTAAGCTCCTATTGCTCGCGTAGAATAGGCTTAAGCTCTTGATTTAAACGCTCGATTTCAATATCAGAATCACGTTTTTCCTATGCTGTTTCTAGTTACCAGCAGTGAAATAGGCCTTTTTTATCGTATGAAAAGCACGCCTAAAACATAAACTCCGAAGATCCCTTCTAGCGCCCACGAATATATAGCTTCGATTAAAAGCTTTATCCTTCGTACGCTAAATCCGATATCCCCCACTCCGGTGTAGAAGAACAACCGAGGTCTTATTAAACTATATAATATTCTTAAAATCATTAAGGGTCTAGTGAGTATGAGCTTCGCACTAAGTAAGGCGTTTAGCTCTTATTTTCTTCGTTAGTCTAGGCTTCCTAGTCGGCTTCGTTTTGTTATAACCGGCTGTCTTCAGGATTCGCTATATTGATGTAGCTGATATATCGAGGCCTTCGAGACTAAGTTCACCAGCAATATCAGCACATGATTTTTCACGGCCATAACGATCACGTTAAACCTTAGATATAGCGATATCTTTGGCTAGATCAGATTTCCGTGGCCTGCCAGAGCGTGGGCTATCTTGCACATGTTCATCAGCAAGGATAGGATTGGCATAATCGAAGCCTCGTTCGATAGCTCTTGCAAAAATTCGATCGACAGTAGCCCTAGATAGACCGGTCTCTCGCGCGATTTGCTCAGAGGATTTGTGGGTGTATATCTTCATAGATATCAACTGAGCACGAAGGGCAATATCGGTTCCAGCCATTGCGAGATTGATTGGTAGGTGTGGTAGGTGTAGTGTGTGTGTGTGTGTGTGTGTGTGGTGGTGGTGGTGGTGGTGGTGGTGGTGGAATATTCGAATAGGGGCTATATTACCAGGTTTTGCTATTTACCGCTAGTAAACTAAGCTGGTGGGTCCGCGCAGTAGTTTTGAAAATGGTCCTCCGTACTTGCTGCAGAACGCTTTGGCAACGGATCCTCGACACAGTGAGCTGCAGAAAGACTCCGGTTCAACCATTTGCCTGCAGAGTGTGCCAGATCCGTTGATAGGCGCTCGACAGGCCAATGCTGCACCTTTCCGAGAGAGTCAATCGCCCGATACCACCATAATCCACCCCTAGGATACCAATATACAAGACATGCAGCTAAAATCCGACTGCCTTTTCGACAAAACTGATTAGCTTCGCATGGACGGTTACCTCCCGTAAAGATGCCAGGGTCTGTTGCTGACCCTTGTACCCTGATCCATATCTCATTAGATCGATCAGTGGATCCTTTTTGGGTGTTGCAGAAACAAGCAACATATAAGCATCTTGGCTGCTGTTGCACAGTACAAGCCAAGACATACCTAGTCGGATCTTCTGTTTCCCCACCATGACCTCTCCTCGAGTACCAGGGTATCGCATGCGATCGGCCTGCAACGCCTGTCACTTCGCCAAGTTGCGCTGCTCTGGTGGCTCTCCTTGTGTGTCCTGCGAACTCTCTGGCCATCCCTGTATCTACAGTCTGTCTAACCGCCTTGGGCGGCCGAAGGGAGTCAAAAACAAGCTCTCCGGCCGGGAACCTGCGTGTCCATCAAATTCAAATTCCCGGCCGACAACCACCCCAAGTCTAGCCGCCGCGACCAACGCAGACCTGGGAGCTGCCATCGTTGATCTTGACCGTTTCATCCAGTCTGATTACCCAACGTTGGCTGAGGGGCTGGAGGGGTTTACTGTACGATTCTGGATTGTGTCTCGACCGACTAATCGCTGTGACCGGAGGACTAACCGTACGTGCCAGGCCTTCGCAGACTGCACCGTTGATCTCTCGCCTCCGACCCTTGCACCGGTTGGCCGATGTGTGGCGCCGGCGGGCAGTGCCTACGGTATTGCTCCCATAGATCTGGCAAACCGATGCACCTGCATTCAGATGCACCTAGAGCTCCTGGTGTATCTTCGACAGTTACGCCATCAGTCAACCCTCATTTCCGTGGATTCCATCCTGAGCGCTGGTCAACGTACCCTGGCTACCTGGCAACAATTCAGCGAGTGTTTCATATGTAACAACTGCACCGATGAAGAGACATTGTTGCTCTCAGCCATGAGCCTCCGCGGCATGCTTCGTTTACTGCAAGCCTTTTCAGTGTCTGTCCCCACCGAGCCCCAGGCGAGTCGCGAAAGCCAGTCGCATCGTTCAGAGTCGGAATGTCCCACGTACTCCATGAATATGAGCATTGGTGGGTACCAGATTGAAGGGGAGGAACGGCAGATGGTCGGGGACATGCTGGCCCTGCACACCCTCAATCGCATTGAGTTTGTCATCTCTCGTCTTCGCGACTGTGTGGCGAACTGCTTGCGGCCGAGGACAACGTCCACCTCGATGAGACCAACGGAAGGGGCATTCACGACGGACTGCAAGCCGCAGATGGATCTGCAGCCCGTGCACGTTCTGTTACAAGGACTGGATGAGAAAACCAAGATATTGAGGCAGACTTTGCACTGGAAACATCGTGAGACGACGATGAAAATGTACGGTGGAGTTTCATAATTGTAATAGAGATAGCAGCGACTTCCGATACTCCAGAGATTGACCAAACATAAATACAGACTCATAAACTCACAGTTCCCTCTCGAATCTACAGGGAATTCGATATGACCCATTCCATCTACTACCACTAGACTCCCCTCGCCTCCATCCTCTCCCGAAGAACGCGGTAAAAGGTGCCCACGTGCTCTGGCGCCAACAACGTATAATGATGTCCAGGAACCTCGTGGAACTGCACATCATCAGCAAAGTCCGTCCACCGCGACAGCTTTTGTTGCACCCAGTCCGCCTTAGACTGAGCCACTGCCTCGATTGGATGTCCATAAAGAACCTCCAACGCCGCAACACGGCCATGTGGCTCATAATCTCGGGCGATGGTGTGAGAATTCAGTGCGAGGCTAGTCCACCGCGCTAGTCGAGCTTTGTCCAGTCCGTACTCCTGCAAGCGTTGCTCCGACGCCAATCCCAGAAGCACGTCGACCAACCGACCCTGGACAGTCTCGTCTTCTAGTCCTCCTCCACTCTCATCGCCAATAGCTCTCAGCTGAGCCACTACCGTGGCCTCGGCTTCGACATTCGGTAGGAGATCGAAGAACCTAGCAAGAGTGAGAAGCACATCGGCCCAGCCATCATCGCCGTGGCGCATGCGCTCCTTGATGTGGGGCGGTTGGTCGAACACCGCCAGGAAGGGCGTAGCAAACCCATCTTGCTGTAGCTGCTTGGCGATCTCAAACGCCACGGTTCCACCATACGAATATCCAGAAATTGCATATGGACCATCTGGCTGCACGCGCTGGATTGCAGCGCGATACGTATTCACCATCTCCTCAATACTTCCGAAGAAGGGCTCCCCATCGAAGCCACGCGCGCGAAGTGCGTATACGGGTCGATCAGAGATCTGATTGGCGAGTTGGAGGAAAACTAGGACCTCACCGACGCCCGGGTGGACCAGCCATAGTGGGGGCTTGGGTGGTCCCGATGCCGCCGCCGCCGTGCGCAGCTTGACGACGGGGTCATAGGGCCTCGTCGTGATGGTGGGATCCAAAGTTGCAGCGAGACCAGCAACTGTGGGGTGGCTGATGATCATCGTGATGGGAATGTTGTCTCGCAGGTCGGACTCATTCTGGAGGAGGTATTTGACCTGAAAAATTTCCAAAGAGGAGCATCCCAGATCAAAGAGATTCGTGTCCAGGCCGACCTCGGCACGTGATAGTCCAAATACCTCCGCGAAAACACTCTGTACGGCTATCTCTGCCGCCGTAGTGGGTTGTTGCAGTGCACCGCCGGTGCCCTGTGCGAGAAACTCCTCATCCTGCTTGATGCTGGCGTCGTACATTCCAGCTTCGAAGGCCTTCCGAATCTTGGCGCGGGAGAGTTTTCCTAGGGAAGACTTGGGAAGAAACGCCCTATCTAGCGGGATGATTCGGTGAGGCCGCGTCATGCAGTGGTTCATGACGATGGTTCGAAGTGCATTCCGTGTGCTAACACGCGCCGGCACGTTGTCCACGGCATAAGTAGGCAGATACACCAAACACAGGGTCTCGGAGGCCGCTCCGGGGACCCGGTAGGGAAAGATGGCCGTGTAGGAAGGGGTCACGCCGGGAAGTCGTGCGTCTTCAATGGCGCCCTCGATCTCATGCGGGTAGTACTTGAGGCCGTTGATGTTGATGGACTCCTTTCCACGGCCTACCAGATGTAGGTTGTTATTCTGATCCAGGAGAGCCAGGTCGCCCGTGACAAACCAACCATCGGAAGTAAATGCCTCTTTGGTTGCTGCTGGATTGTTGAAGTACTCTCGGAACACGTTAAAGCCGCGCACCTCCAGATGGCCAATATCGCCGGGCCCGCAGAGTCGGCCCTCGCCGGCCCGCACCCGCATCTCCATTCCTGGAATGCAACGGCCGAGGGAGGTGAACTCGCGACCAAGCGCCAAGTCACCCGCCGGGCAGTCGTTGTTGTAGATACTACCAGCGCACGTCTCTGTCATGCCGAATCCTGGTCGAATGAAGTCGCATGGCGCGCCAAGCGATTGCAGGAGCTGCGTCAGCGTAGCACATAACGCTGTGGAGTTTGCTTCTCCACCCGAAATTAGACAGCGTAGCGTAGATAGGTCCGGAAGCCCTAGGCCATGGTTATTTTCGTCTAGTGATCTCTGCGACAGGATGCCTTCTACTGCTTTCTTGAGGCTGGCAAGAAAGAAATTCGGCGCGAATGTGTAGCCCACGCGGTGGCGGTCAATGAGCCGCAAGAACGACAATGGATTGGCGAGAAGGTCCCCTGCAGGAACATGCACCTGATCTGCACCCAGAATCATTGCATGGAGGTGAATTTCTGTGAGGTTGGCGACATGGTCCATGCCGATCCAATTGAGGAATGGCTCATCACGATGGGTAGCATGGTGCGCCGCCTTGCCCGTGACCGCGTGCAGGATCTGGCCGTGACGCAGGGCGACGCCCTTGGCATTGCCAGTGCTCCCCGATGTCAACATCAGCGCAGCCAAGTCCTCAGGGGAGCGGGAGTATCCGTTGTCCGAGATGTATTCTGCCAGGAGGGGGGACCGTTGCCCCATTAGACTCTCGACCGTGTGGATTGTCAGGCCGGGCAAATCCAGGAACTCGGCCACCAGATGCTCCCGAGTCAACACGATCGGACTCTGGAGAACTTCCTGGAGATGGAGCAAATGCTTCCGGCGCTGGTCGAGGTTATTGGTGAATGGCGTCGAGATTGCAGGGACTTGGCCAGCGGCCAGCACTGACCAAAGCCAGCGAACATTGTCTTCATGGTTGTCCAGGTGAAGGAGTACGATAGTCTCTGGCAGTAGACCCGGGATTGACTTCACCGAGTTTCCCAGAGTCAGCGCATCACCGAGGAGATCGGCATAAGTGATTCTGACGGGATCGCCGCCGGTCTGTCCTGGTGGGTAAATTGACAGTCCCTTGTCAGGCGTGGAGCGTGCGGCCCGAGTTAGGGCTTCAAGAAGGTTTTTGGGCGGAGGAGCCATAGGGAAGACCAGCAAGATGGGTGATCCCACCCAGAATTGGCCGTCACGCGTGCTGTAGATGATGAGGCAGTCCTATCGTCTCTGGTTAGACCAACATATTCTTGTCGCTTTTATGATTTTCATCGAATCTCTGTCTCCGAGCAACAGATGGCTTGACCCCCAAGTTATCCGGGTTTAGCCGTTGCCCTGATTATCCAACTGTGCTTCCGCCAGATGAATGTCGCCGACTGCGAATGGGGACATTTTCTGATGGTGTGTCAAGTGTCCACAATATGGGCCGGTAAGATTCAGGGCGTTAGTTCCCAGATGGTATGCATTAGGGTGCTGCACGTCGGGGCTTACCTACAGTAGCTGCAATCTGCCGTCAGCATGGCAGGGTTGTGCCAGCAATGATTATTATTATGACCAATTCTAGAAAGGTGCCGCTCTAGGCACACGTCTTTGGAAAAAAAAAAGAATCGACCTGCACCCGTCTATAATTGCCCTTCGCATTGGCTCCTTATCCCTATCACCATCTCATCCCTCGGATCTTGATCACATTGACAACTCAATGGCTAGTGACACCAAACTGCCGGCAGCGATGGACACCCTTGGGGGGTTTGAAGTCGTACGTGTCTCATGATTCGATCTCGTTGATTCCGCGCTCACCTCATACAGTCGTGGAATGGCCCATGCGACGCGAGCAATCCCCGCAATTGGAGCACCGTGAAGAAATGGCGAAACGTGATCTTGATCAGCGTGCAAGCCACGCTATCGCCCATGGCCTCGGTCATGCTGGCCGTGACTAGCATGGCTATCACCCGGGATTTCCACCTGACGGACTCGTATACGCCCGGTCTGCCTACCGCTCTATTTGTCCTCGGCTTCGGGCTGGGGCCCCTCTTCCTCGCGCCCCTGTCAGAGTTATACGGGCGACGGATCATCTACATCTCCTGTTTCGTCGCTTTCACCATCGGCAGTATCCTCTGTGCGGTGGCGCCCAACATGGCCGCCCTCTCCGTCTTCCGCCTGTTCTGCGGTATGGCGGGATCTGCGGGCCCCAGTATCGGCGGCGGCACTATCGGGGACATGTTTACACCCGAGACCCGCGGTCGCGCCCAATCGGTCTACAGCTTTGGCCCGACTGGCGGATCCGCCTTGGGTGGCATCGTCGGAGGCTTTATTCTAGCGGGAACGGGCCGCTGGCGATGGGTGGCGTGGGTCATGGCCATCGCTTCGGGAATCACCAGCGTGGTGTCTATCTTCTGCCTGCACGAAACTTTTGCCCCGTATTTGCTCCGTCAGAAAGCGGCCCAGATCCGCACATCCACTGGCAATGCTGCGTACCGGAGTGCCTTTGACAGCCCCCTCGGCCATCGCCAGCTTCTGAGACGTACCCTGACCCGTGCCATCCGGATGTTACTGATGGCGCCCACATGCACCGCCATGAGCCTGTACATGGCATTGTATGTGAACCCTATAGCCACTTCTCATCTGGCGCCCGTGCTCTCTACTGTGCTGACTGACCACGAAATCCATCCAGAATCTACGGCATCCTGTACCTCCACATGGTGACCCTCCCCCTGCTCTATTCGTCTGAACCTGCATATGGCCTCCCATCCTACCAGTGGCCCGCCTCTCTCACCGGCCTAGCTTATCTCGGTGTTGGCGTCGGCTCCTTTATCGGGGTGTTTATTTGTGCTTTATCCCTCAACCGCACTTACAAAATCATGCAAGCACGCACCATTACGAAAGGTCTGACCCAGTCCACCTCCCAACCAGACGCCGAGTCCACCAATACCACCAGCCCCGAAACCGACAAGAATGGACCCGAATACCGAATGCCTCTGATGCAAATCGGCGCCATTATTATCCCCGCTGGCCTGTTCATTTTCGCCTTCACGGCTCGCACGGACGTGCATTGGATCGCTCCCCTCATTGGAGCCGCCGTCTTCTCATCTGGGATGCTGATCACATACATCTGCGTCACGACGTACCTGGTGGATTCGTTCGAGCGGTACGCGGCCAGTGCATTGGCGGGCATGACACTGACGCGTAGCATCATGGGATGCGTTTTTAGTCTGATTGGGTTCCGATTGTATGAGGCGTTGGGTTATCAGTGGGGGACGGTGATGCTGGCTTTGTTTTGCGTAGTCATGATGCCGTTGCCTACCGTGTTCTATTTTTACGGGGCAAGGTTGCGTCGAAGAGGAATGGAAGGATTAGATAGGCATCTGTATAACTAATAGCTGATAGGAGACAGTAATTAGTGGATAGCGAATGATGACGCTTCAATTCGGTATATCCGGCCTTTGGACACGGTGCCAGACACGACTAAACCGGAAGTTGAGCAGTAATATGCCGACGAAAGTGCCCGAAAAAACAAAGTAAAAAAAAGCGCCGGTCTGCGATTCAGCCACATTCGGATCCGATATGATCTGGCCCGTTGTGGTGGATGGCATCTCATCGATAGCTCCAGCTTCATTGGTATGGAAGACACCCTGGGGCTTACCGACTCTCCAGGCTTCAGACATTCAGTCGAATCACTCAATGAATATCCAGCCTGTCAGGCACTAATCAGTTCATCATCGGAATCAGCTGAGGTGAGACACACGTCTCCACCGGAAAGCATTGGAATCAATCACCATGACTACCTCGCCATCCCGGTCCAGGTCCAGCCTTTTGTTTTGGACGACCAAGCGTTTGTTACTCAATTCTTCATACTTCATGCTAGATATTTCTCTTGCATTTAGTTTCTAATACGTAGTCAATCCATCCCTATTCAAACCATACTGTGTGATTGACTACGGTGTCAGTGTGCTGCGTAAGGATAGTCACCAGGACACTATTATTTTGACTATATTTGTATGCAAATTTCATTATATCCGTTCGTCCATTTTTTTTCCATATCAAGTGTAATATATCCCCAATATCGGGGTGTTTTGCTTGTTATTTCGTTTCATTATGATAAAATACAATCTTTCCATTTTGAAGGCCCAGAAATCCAGCTCTGTTGTTGAGTGTAGTGATTTCTTTTTTTTTTTTTTAAAAAAAAACACAAGATATCGGAACATGAGAGTCGCAAACCGAATGCAACAGATCTGACCTGATATTCGTGACCTATATAGACCCGAACTATCCCTACAGTAACCTGTCAGTTTAACGGCAACTCCAGAAGATACATATGCTATACTGTATAACGAGCAAAGACACCCGAGGACCCTATGGAGGTGGAAGGGATTGATGGAAACAATTTGTGCCGAGGGATTGGGATATATCAAATCCGAGTGTGCTCAATCATAAATGATCGATGTAAACAAACAATACACCTCCCACTCTCACCCCCCCCCCCCCCCCCCCCAAAGATGCGAGTTGAGTTATTATCACCCCCAAAAGCGCAGCGGAAATCGAGATATCTCAATATTTATACACCAGAGTCGATCTCCGGAACCAGATCCACTCCCTTGTAACTGGTCCATTCGCGACAGGTCTGGTAGACGCTGCGTGGGATCTCCATCTCTCGAATCTTCTCGGGATGTTCCTAATCACAGTCAGTATGGATTTCGGTTTGAATGAGAGACCGAAACCTTTAGTCCCCAGGGAACACTTACCAGGATGTTGACATACAGCCCCGCACTGACATGCCAGGCGAGATGGCAGTGCAACGGCCACACACCAGGATTATCCGTGACAAAATCCATGACCATATATCCGGGACCTTTGACAGGGTCGCCGGGGCGCAGAATAAATGTGTCCC
Source organism: Penicillium sp. PF1803 (assembly GCA_023626575.1). Lineage (NCBI taxonomy): Eukaryota > Fungi > Ascomycota > Eurotiomycetes > Eurotiales > Aspergillaceae > Penicillium > Penicillium sp. PF1803. Next base: position 50,347 of record JAMAGZ010000026.1, read on the forward strand.
GCCGCATGGGGTTGCGGAGGTTGGCCACGCCATCCCACTCGCCCACGCCCTCGGCCACGATCCAGAAGTCGTGGCCATGCAGGTGCATTGGGTGCTGGCTGCGGTTGGTAAAGCTGTAGTTATATAAGATAATGCGCACGGAGCTGTTGCTGCCGAAATTATAGACGAGCCAGTCAGGGTTGGGATACGAGGTGTTGCCGGCCTTAGAGAGGAGGAGGATAGGGTGTCTACAAGCGCAGGGATGAGAAACCATCAATTTCTAGAATCGGGGACGGTTGCAACTTACTCGTAGTTGGCACGGAAGGTCTCATTGTTGACGTACCACAGGCGATTGCCCGTTTCGTTGGTCAAGAAGTGAATGTCCATCCGTTGCGTCACGGCCGGCTCAGCCGGGGGGTCCATGGAGTATACTGGCGTGGTGATGTTGAGCGGGATCTGTCACGTCTGAGTCAAACGTTGGGGAATAGTGACAAGTCAATCGGATTGGAAAACTTACATCGCCACAGTCTGTATCATCATACGGGGTTGCAGTTGTGTTCGGGAGTTTGCTCACATCGGCATCCTCGTAGTAAATTGCTGCTTTCGCGTGGCCTTGGTAGCTAACGGCACACAATTCGCTGACGTCCGATCGCATCCATAGCGCATCAGTTGGTTGACCCGTCGCGTGAACGATGATGTCGGCGCGTTGACCAATCCCAATAGTTAACATGTCCGTCTCGTATGGAACAACGGGCACGAAGTCGTGAGCGATCACTGTCAGGCGCAGCCCGTCAATTCTGAATCGTTGGACTCCCTGACTGCTGGCGTTCATAATGCGCAGGCGATGCGTCTTTCCTCGCGTGAAGCGAAACTTTGCATACGTTGCGTTGGATGAACAAGTGAGGTGATTAGCGGTGATGTTCGGATTGTTGCAATCATACGGCATCCGGCCATTGATCAGGTTATTGTCCGAGTAGGCCTGAGTAGTCGGGGCCGGCAAACCCACCACACTCTGGACGACCTTGAGGTAATCGGCATGGTACCAGTCCGTCTAAACAGGTCAGACGTGCCCCGCATTGTCCATGCGCGAAGTTTACGTTTACGCACCAGAATGACTGGACCCAGGTCCACGTCGTAGGATACATGCTGCGGTCTACGGGAAGACCTAGTTAGACTTGACGAACGAACCGGATGTGTGAGAAGAAACGGGCAACTGACCCATGCACGATGAGAGCGCCAAAGATGCCGGCAGAATACTGGGCCCCGTAGTGCGAGTGCCAGAATGAGGAGCCGTAGGCATCTGCCCGAAACCGGTATGTGAAGGAAGACCCTGGCGTGATGGGACACTGGACCGTAGAGGGAACTCCATCCATCCACTGGGTATTGATCATGCGAAGACCATGCCAGTGAATGGTCGTGCCCTCGGCAGGGTCGACAATGCGGTTCTCGACGGTGACCTCGATAGTATCGCCCCAGTTGGCCTCGATGGTGGGGCCCGGGAATTGTCCATTGACCAGCAGCACCGGCCGGTCGACCCCATCCGGAGCGATCACCCCTCGCGCAACCGTGAAATTGTACTGCCGGACGACCCCGGTGCAAGGTATGTCTTTCGGATTAATCCGATCGGCCGTGTCATTGTTCCAGGGGTTGGGCGCGGTTGACCCCTGCGAGTGCGAGGATTAGCGGGCAGTGACGTGCGGAAGAGGGGAGCCAGCTCACCGGATAGTCGAGGTACAGGGGTAAAGTCGGAGCATCGAGAGTGCCGAGGGGGGACGAGGACGCTGCCGCGTCCACCGCCAGGACAGCGGCTGCGATGAGGAGATATCGGAAATAAAAGGCCATTTTTCCACACGATCGATAGTAGGGTGACCCTCCCTGGCTCCTAATATATGTACCAAAGAATTTCGTGACATTCAGTTTCTCTATCGTTCGATTTCCAACCGCGCTCTCTGATTGGATGAGAGATGGTTGCATCCTTTCGCCCCGTCCCTGGCGCTAATGCACGATCCGAACCGACTCCCGCTTGTTAAAAGCTTATCCCCTCTTCTGTCAGCCACGTCAAATTGAGCGTGGTCCTTAGCGCCATATAACAGACCCACGCTTCCATACATCCTGATTGGCTGATAGCCCTTAATTACAGTAACACGATGGTTTAGTGTATTTTAGGCCTCATTCGATCTACATGGTTGCCTAGTATGCCATTCAACCCAACATCCACCCTTCACACATAGAGCAACACCACATTCTAAACAGCTAGATGAAGATCTGCCAGTTCGCCCTTTCGTCTTATTATTGCTTCGCATCTGCTTTATCTCGCATACTACACAGTTTCGCTGCTGTGGATTACTAGCGGCTAGTGGGGCCATTATAGCCAATAGCACATCAAACATCATAATCTGCCAATTATATTAGGTTAAACGTTACGTTTATTACGCGAAGTTGAAATCACGCTAAATTTGACGCCGCTGACAGAGGAGGGGATAGTGTATGTACTACAACGTAGTACATACTACATGGTATGTACTCGTTCTCCATGTGGGTCTTTCGGCGAAATTTCCTTAGGTACAGCACGTGGCGGAAAAAAAAAAAAAACTCGCCGGTGAGATTGGAGAGCAGGGGAGAGGGGATCGGCGCTCCAGTAACTTCCGGACTGCCAAGTCCCAAGCCTTCAATTAAATCTGACGACGACTGGCTTTCCCACCACTCGTCCATCTTTCCTGGTGCACTCCATCTCACCCTCAGCCTCGTGTTTATCGAAATTTTGTCTGCGCCAAAATGACCTCCAACAATCTTTCCCGCTGCTGTACACTGGGCTCGCTCCACGAGGGGGAGCCCAGGGGTGAGATCAAAGACATTGGTAACAGTATGTGGAGACTTGCACCTGGCCACGAGGAGTGACGAGTCATCCTTCGCTGACACATTCCTTCAAGTTTCGACATACGTTGCTTACCCTCCAAGCAAGTCCACGGAGCGCGCAATCCTGATCCTCTCTGATGTTATCGGCCATCGATTCACCAACGCACAGCTGCTGGTCGACCAGTTTGCTGCCGCCGGATACTTTGTGGTCATGCCGGATCTCTTTGCGGGCGATTGCGTTCCTTTGAACCGTCCGGAGGGGTTCCAGATTATGGAATGGGTAAAGAATCACTTGCCTCTCCAGACGGAACCCATTATCGACGCCGTTCTAAAGGAGATGCGCGAGAATCTGGGCTGCAAGCGGATTGGTGGTGTCGGCTACTGCTTCGGCGGAAAATACATCTGTCGATATTTGAAGGCCGGGAAGCTTGATGCCGGATATACGGCTCATCCCACCATGGTGGAGGCGGACGAGCTTCGGGGTGTGGAGGGCCCGTTGAGCATTACCGCTGCGGGTAAGTCGTTCCTTGTTTCTGGTCTATCCCTTGTGATGCGGTATCCCTGCTGGGATTCCTTTGATCATTCGAGAAAAAAAAGCACGTCTTGAAGATTGTAGACTGACGTAGCCCTGTGCTAGTTCGAGATTTCGTGTTCACGACGGCGAAGCGTCATGAGAGCGAGGAAATCTTGGATAAGCTAGATATTCCCTACCAGATCAACCTGTTTTCGGACGTTGAGCATGGATTTGCGGTGCGGTGTGATCTATCCAAGCCCCGGCAGAAGTACGCCAAAGAGCAGGCATTTACCCAGGCTGTCGCGTGGTTTGACGAATATCTGAAGTTGTAGCCTTAGCGGAAAGATGAATAGCGTGCTGTTAAATAGGAAGACGTACAAATCGAATACTTCCTTCTCAACCTTTTGGGTTATTAAGTACTTCACTTTGTGAGTACCTCTGTAGGGGGCCTTCTGACTCCTGATAGAAGCGGGGTAAACAAGTGAGAGGAGGGGGAAAGGCACGCAATGGGGGATCGTTTCCAAGCCCTCGAGGGTATAAAGACTAGCATGAGACCCCTGGAACGCCCCATCAGAGGAACACACACACGCACACACAACACTGCTCAAATTACTGCCCAAAATACTGTCCACCATGGTGACAACTGCCTGGCAGCGTCTCATCCGCTTTGTGGCGAGCGATGGCCGCTTACTCTATGGCGAGCCAATTCTTCCGCATGCCGATTTTGATCTGGGTGACACGGTGGAAGCGACCCAACTGCAGGCGCGCGTGATCGTGGGTCATGATATTTTTGACACGACCGGCATCACTCGGGTCACTGACGAGGTGGTGACGGTCAAGAAGCTCCTGGGCCCGTTGACTAAACGGGACGTACCGATCGTGAGATGCATTGGATTGAACTATCTGACGCACAGTGAGGCATAACCCAGTTGTTCTAGAGAATCCATATCACTGACAGCTTCCCTCTATCCACATAGTCCATGAAACGGGTAGTCAAATTCCCCTTTATCCCACCATGTTCATCAAACCGTCTCGGGCGGTCCACGACCATGGTCGGAATGTCGTTATTCCTCGGATCGCCCAGGACGACCAAACTGACTACGAGGGGGAGTTGGTACGAGGTCTCTATACTGTCGTTGTGTTGGCAGGAGTATCGCTAATTCTGCTCAATGGCAGTGCGTCGTTCTGGGAAAGGACGCCAAAGACGTGGAGGAAAAAGATGCGTTAGACTATGTGGCAGGCTACACGGTGGGGAACGACATCTCCGCGAGGAAATTACAGTTGCACCCAGATCTGGCAGGCCCTAAACCGCAAGCCTGTTTTTCAAAGGGATTTGATACCTTTGCACCGCTGGGCCCAGTCATCGTGGGAACGAGAGTGATTGCCGATCCATCGACGCTGACGCTTCAAACGCGGGTCAACGGCGAAGTGCGCCAGGAGGGCCGGCTGAATGACCTCGCATTTACCATACCATACCTAATCCACTATTTATCATCGGGGACCACTCTGGAGAAAGGGAGCGTCATAATGACAGGGACGCCCGGAGGTGAGTGACTCGGGATGAATATACGAGAGAAGGCGTACTAACTCAGACAGGCGTGGGATGGCACCTAACTCCGCGGCAAGTCTTGGTGCCGGGAACAAGCGTGGAGGTGTTTGTATCAAAGATTGGCACACTACGAAATGGCATTGAACACTCTGCAAAAGATTTAACCTCTGGCGAGGAGGGCCAGGAGTGAATGGCGTGGTCGTCGAGCAGGTCCAAGGTCGTTAGAGAAGCAAGTAAATTGATTCCAACCATTGACTTTCTGCACAGGCCAGATACTTCATCAACTCCCCGAGCAAACGGGAGTGAGCTATGGACGCCAGACGTAAGCAGCAGGGCCCTGATTTGTATTAGGCCACGGGAGATAAAGCGTTAGGTATATTCAGAACCAGGAAGGAATCCGCCGTAGATGAAGCAAGCAAATGTCGCCGGCATTAGCCGGGGTCTAGTCCAGCCCACCAAAAAAGGCGCCTGGCCAATGGCGTACGACGGCCCCGGGCTGGCTGACTGCATATACGAGGAAGTAGTTCCCGGGCATCTTCGGCGGAATAATTGTTCGACTCTACAGCCCGACCCAAGACGGGTGTAAAATATTCGAAGACTATTATTCATGCTGCGAAGCAGAACCAGAATATATTACCTTTGCCTGCTTGCAAGCCGATTTGTTGAAGCACCAAACATGATGTGTAAACAGGAGCCCGTCGCACAGGTCGATGTCGACGAGAAAGATATCGCGGGCCAAGATGCCCACGGCTCGGACCGTGCCGGTGATCTCATCGATCCCTCCGCGGAGGCCAAGTTACTACGGAAAATTGATCTGCTCATTTTGCCAATCCTGTTTTTATTCTACATGCTCTCCTACTTGGATCGGATCAATATCGGCAATGCAAAGATAGAGGGAATGAGCGAGGAGCTGCATCTCAATGTGGGAAATCGATTTAACGTCGCCTTGTTTGTGAGTATCGTCCCTTTGAATTCGCTCGGGGTTAACTTCCTTGGAAGCAGCTAATTAAGCCCAGTTGTTCTATGTGTTGTACATTCCCTTGGAGATACCGAGTAACATCTTGTTGAAGCACACTCGGCCTTCGTTGTATCTGCCAGGATTAATGTTTGGTTGGGGTGGGTCGGTGTGAATGATAGGATGTATGCATTGGCGGCGTCATCTCTCTAACAGGCTGACTAGGAATAATCACGATGTGCTCCGGTTTTGTTCATTCGTACAAGGCATTATATGCCCTCCGAGTTCTGTTGGGTCTTTTCGAGGCCGGTCTCGTTCCAGGGGTAGTATACGTGACCTCCATGTACTACCGGCGGTATGAATATCAGAAACGACTGAGTCTAATGTTCGTCGCCACCTCAGTGGGAGGTGCCTTCGGCGGGGTAATATAAACCAACAAACATCTATTTTTATTAACTGTAGGGATGCTTACCAAAATTCGATCAGCTGCTAGCCTATGCGATTGGAAAGCTCGGTGGACAGCACGGCTTCCTCGGGTGGAGATGGTACGGGGCCCCGTATCGGTTTCTAGGTCTCCAAGAGCTAATTGTGACAGGATATTTATCATCGAAGGAGCTGCAACATCCTTCATTGCGCTTCTCGCACCCATGATCGTGGTGGACTGGCCTGAACAATGTCGCTTTTTCACTGAAGCCGAGAGACATATGATCCGATCGAGGTTGGCCGACGACGGGGGGGCATTTCGCATGGATACTTTCAATAGTGACTCATTCCGCCGTATCGTGATGGACTGGAAGATATATTTAGGGTGCGTGTGATGGGCAACCCTTTCCTGTTCGTGGTATCTGGTTGTTGATGCTTTTGGAGGTCCCTCACGTATATGGGCCTCACCACCAGCGGCCTGGCCATGTCCTTCTTCCTCCCCACAGTTTTGAAGGAATATGGATGGCAGTCAGCCGAGGCTCAAATTCACACAATTCCGGTTTATATTTTCACGCTGGGCCTGACCTTGATCATGTCGTGGATGTCGGATCGCCTGCAACATCGATATGGATTCATCATGTTCTGTTGCCTAATGGCAACTATCGGGTACGCGATGTTACTAAACTTGGAACATATCTCACGTAACGCTCGATACGCTGCCTGTTTTCTTATTTCCGGAGGAGGAATCTGTTCAGGACCCATCGCGATTGGGTTTCTCACCAACAACCTGGCGGGCCACTGGAAGCGCGCGGTGGGATCAGCGATGCAGGTCAGCTTCGCAGGCTTTGCGGGAATTATCGGATCCGTCATGTTTTTGCAACAGGAGGCTCCGAATTATCCCACGGGGTTTCGAACCGGGCTGGGCATGGCCTGGGTGTCAGGAGTGGCAGCTACTGTGATGGCCCTGGGCGTTTGGAGAGAGAATCTGAAACGAAGTCGAGGCGAGCGAGATGAACGACTCGAATGGTCGCATGAGCTGGTCAATAATCTGGGTGATGACCACCCACACTTCCGGTTCACCCTGTAACTGCGATTTTGGATTTTCGGGGCTGCACTATTCCATCATGGTTATAACTGGCTTATGCCCGTATTAGGCCTCACCAAACCCCGCCTAAAGTTGAGCCGGGGCAGCTCGACCGATCGACCGGTCAGGAGATCCTCGGAGCCCTACATCAGGATTTCTTGAATGACGATCGACCCAGGCTTAGGCTTTGTACCTTGTGCCTGGCCACCCCAATGATAGTCTTGATATGGATATTGTATTTTTGTGGAGCTGGGCTCGCAACATCCACTACATTACTATTGCGGCAGCTCCGTTAAATATGGAAATACTAGAATTCTAGAGTTACGCCCGCTTCACTTTCCATAAATGACTCATCAATCCTCGCTTGTTCTGGATATAACATATCGAATATTGTCGTTGCATTCTTTGAGATTGGCCCTTATACGTGTATAATGGAATAGTCGAGCCATCGTGTATGCGCCTAGCCCTGTACCTATCACTCGGATTTTCCATCTCACGGCATTGCATTTTACCCTGCCTATGTCAAGACCAAAAGCACAGAGATATGAAGAGAAGGCAAAATATCCAGAGCAGAAAGCGAAGCACTCTATGAACTCTTATGATTAATACTTGTGAAAGCTAGTAGACACCGTAATGGCTAGTAAACACCCTTTAACGAATAAGAGAAACGGAATTAATAGATAAAGGTTCTCAAATAAATAATTAGTTAATTTAAAGGAGGAAGATCTCCATAGGAGTACGTTAAGGTATCCTTATATAGTAGAGCAGGACTTTAGGTAATAAATAACTAAGTACCCCCGATTCATATAAATATATAAATTATATACAAAAGTGAATTAGCTACGACCTAGAATATTGTAGTGGTAAGTCACTACTCCATATTTCGTAACAGAAAGTAAACGAAGAGACCTATTAAAATCCCGCGGGACCCTATATCTCTGCACCCGATGCCATCGTCAACCTCAGTCTTTAGGACCGCATCTGGGCGTGAGATATTAGAAAGGCGAGGATGGTCACATACTTCGCAAATCTAGATTCCTAAGTGCACAGGGCCTGGTTTTTTTCCTTTTTGAGTTAGTGCAACTCGCTATAATCAATTTAGATAAGTAGTTGTTAGAGAAAATTAAACAGTCAAAAGTACAAACCTAACCAGTGATGGGTTTTTTGTCACAAAAATTTCGAGTCACTGGCTAATACTATCCAGCTACGCTGATAGACGGATAATAATGCAAGATTGCCAGTACTCCAGACGAATCCAAGTGATTGCATGGGACAACAGTATGATTACGATCATTCATTTCTTAGTCCCCCCTAAATAACTAACTATTACCATTACAGTTCTGCCCGACGTTACGGAGCGCTCCACGCGATATTCATAATGTTTCGGCTATCCCGCCGAAAGTACGTAGAGAAAGCAACGCAGAAAAGGTTTCCTGTTTTTGCTTTATGGGCTTATTTTCCGCCCTGAAGCAGCAACGAGCAGGAATACATATCTGTATGGTAGTTACTGGGACTAAAAAATGTGTCGCTGATTCAACTGGAAGAAGATCTTGAAATGCTTTTTGGCTACGAGCTGTTGAGGAATTGGTAATCTCCAGGTCGGGTCCATTGCTCAGACATAAAACCATATCGAGACATCACATAATTAAGCCCTAGCGACAGGAAATTTATAGTCAGTCCTGCAGACTGGGCAGGACGATCGTTGACAGCTTAACCACTTATCGACACAGGCAACGTGAAACACATGGGCACAGTCAAGTCCACGGACATTATCTTCATCTTCAATTTTCTCCAAGCATATAGCACACGAGTCGTCTGAAGTTGTTATACTTACACTCGACCTCGTGAGTATCAAGCTCCCAAAGGGTCGAAAATAAGTGCCTGCGTTGTTTAGAGTAGGAGCTGTCTTCAGATCTCCAATCTTCGGATCCTTCGTAGAACAAGGCTGAAAGACTGGGCTTGGGCGACAAGGTAGGAGGGACTCTGGGTTCAAGTCGGTTGTTATAGCTGGGACATTCTTAACCGCAGGTTGATTTGCGTTTACTCTATTTTAGTCATTAGCAAGACCTTTAATGTCTCAAGATACCGGGTTACCAAGTAGGATGAGGCACAACCCACCTTTTCTCGGAATGAGTGATCTTCCAGAACTTGTATGTGGTGACTGGTACATTTGTGTTCAGATCATCTATTGTTGGCAGGTGCTGTTTATGCACCTTGGATAAATGAGACCGCATCTGAACAAAGGCCAGTACAGCATCCGATTCCAGTTGCTGCCATGAACGTGCTCGGTTACGACGCCAGAAGTTGACACCTACGGTAACACTGTTCGGATACACATTAGAGCCTGCGTGGCCAAACCCAAAATTTCAGTTCAGATACTGACCTTAGGCCAAGGACTAATACAACGCACACAACCGGGATCAGAAATGGAGGATAAGCGGAAATTTGAGGGTCATTTGTTGATCTTGGCGGCATTGCTATTTTTCAACCCACAACAAGTGGCAAGAAGTTTTGACACTCCAGTTTTAGGTCCCCAGATACTTAAAAATTGCAAGAACTGTTTCTGCTGATTCTCCCTTGTGGGCACATTCGTCACCTGACTCAACTCGCGGGATTTTTCTGAACCATTCCGTAGGCTGCCCTAGTGTGCTATGGCTGATTGACAATCCAAGTCTAGTGGATCGACTGCTACAAGGCTTAAATTGCTAGTGAGTAGGTTTGGCCGTATGGATAGTTGTAGGCGCGGAAATCAACACCCTGAGATGCCACTGCTTCATAAACATCAGAAGCGACTAGCATTACAGTGATCTGATACATAGTAGAAAAATATAAATATCGCCAAAAAGAGTCTATGGATAAAGGATATTTGCGTCTAGGACACGGTGTCTCTCATTATAAAATTTCCACATTTACACTGGCTGAAGTACAAGGTGGCTCTTTCCAGCAAAACTACACTTATCTGCCCTGTACTAATTCATCCATGATCCCGATCACTCGATAACCCAATCCCCTCAATCTTTCAAGAAGAATTCCTGGATATCTTCAAGACGCAAATTTACCATGCAATGCGTGCAGTAATTCCCTTTGGCCAAACTCGCACTGACAGTTTCCGAAGTTCATCCATCAACAGTATTCCCAATGCAAGGGGAATAGGCAAGAACCAAAATTCGAGAGGCGCAGAGGCAGTGCCAAAGATTTGCTGAAGGCCCGGCTCCTCCGTGACGAAGATCGCAATGGATAGACTGACAACCATGCTCGCAATAAGCCACGGGTTGCGGCGTTGCTTGCGAATGGGATCCGCCTGTAGAATGGAAAGTCGCTTGTTGCGGACACTGAGAATGTTTCCCCACTGCATTATGAGAAGGGCAATGAAGTAAACACTCTGGCCAACAATGTTGAATTGGGTCAACTCGGCTTCTGTGTAGCCGTAGAATCCATCCGCGTACTTCTCAAAGGCGAAAAAAAGTGCACTGGCAGGAATGCCAGCATGCTTCCAATAATAGTAAAAGAACATAGAGTGCGCACAGATCGTTTCCAGGACGCCAATGAAAAGATAGCTTTGGATGTAGACCTTCAAATTGATCAAATGGTCCTTTTTGTGATTGCGGGGTGGCAGATCAAGCAAGTCAAACTCCTCCTGTTCCATAATCAAGGACAGCGAGCAGAACAAATCGGTGAAAACACAAATTATAATCATCAGGAAGGACGACAGGGGGAGAGGGACACCAAAGAAAACGTTGAGAAGAACCGGCCAAATCTCGGACCACGAACCTGCAGGAAGAAGATAGCTGATAACCTTCTGCAGATTTTGGAAGACCAGACGGCCGAGGCGAATCGCTTCGATGATCGAGTCAAATTTATCCATCAAAATCAAATCCGCAGCTTCAAGAGCCACATCACTGCCAGTGACCACGGCCACACCAACGTCAGCAGCGCGCATTGCGGGCGCATCATTCACACCATCTCCGGTCACCGCGACGACATTATCGCGTGCTCGGAGCTCGTTGACGATGCGAAGCTTCTGGTCTGGCATGGTGCGGCCAAACACAATTTCTTCATATTGACAAACCAAATCCCAGTCCTTGTCTGTGAGCTGCGAGATGGAAGGACCTTCAAGAAGCAGGCTGGTCTCTGACCATCTCGAATCAGACTCCTTCGACGACTGGGAAGCGGAAGAATCGCAATAACTCCGCCTTTGCACGATGGTTTCAAATGTATCAGGTTCTGCCTCGCCACTGAAAATACCAATTTCACGGGCGATAGCGGCCCCAGTAAGACCAAGATCACCCGTAACCATAAAGAAACGAGCTCCGGCGCGACGACAAGATGCCACGGTTGCGGCGGCCTCCGGGCGAGGGGGATCAACGATACCGAACATGCCAATCAGAGTGAGATCAGCAATTCCAGAAGCCTGAATCTCATTACCAAAAGCATTTGTTCCAAAAGGCTGAGTGGGGGTGTAGGAGCGCTGGCAGAGAAGAATGACCCGCTCAGCTTTGCGAGACATCTGTTCTTGAGCTGCAGCAAGCTGTTGTTTAGCTGCATCGTCGAGTGCCCGGACAGTATTGGCCACGCAGGACCAGTAAGAATTGCAATGCGGTAACAGAATATCCGATGCGCCCTTCATCAAGAGGAGATAGCTGTTTTTTCCTGGCTCGGATATCTCAGTCTTGTGCAAGGTGAGCATCCATTTATTCTTGGAATTGAATGGAATGGCGAAAACCCGCTGGTATTTCTCGTTCAACTCTTTGACGGCACCTGGCTGTGCTTCTTCCACAAATTTGAGCATAGCACCATCGGTGGGGTTACCGAGGATTCTTTTCTCCGAAGCGGGATAATTGATAGTCGCAGCATCGAATGTAGCGTCATTGCACAGACCTGCAGCCTTGTGAAGCTCCATAAGAGGCTTCAAGCTTCCTTCTTTGAAAGCTGGAATAGCCTCTTCAGCCGACATGACTTCGTCCACGAATGTAGCTGTCACGACGCTCATCCTGTTTTGGGTCAGAGTACCCGTCTTGTCGGAGCAAATAACATTCACACATCCGAGGGTTTCGACCGTGGAAAGACCTTTGGGGAGGATATTGTTGTTCTTCATGCGCGTCGCCACGAGCATAAGAGTAAGAGCAACTCCCACAGGCATACCCTCGGGGATAAATGCCACGACACAGCCCATCACGTCATTAAGCATCGCAATCACATTCATATACTGGAAGTGTTTAACCCGGAGCCAGCCAACCCAGGTTAGGAGAATCAGGAGAGCCAGAAACACTGTCAAAATAACAATGATTCTGACGAATCGAGTAATCTCACGTTGAATGAGGGTTGGCTGCTCCTTGATCGAAGTAGACGACACTGTTATATGTCCCATCACCGTATGCTGTCCGGCTAGGACCACCATTCCCGTGGCACTTCCATTGGTTACCATAGTCCCCATCAAGGCAACATTGCGGGTCTCTAGGAAATTGCTGTCTGTCATTTCGGTGGCACCGTCAACATCTTCGGACTCTCCAGTCAACATAGAGCGGTCGAAACGGGTGTCTTCAGATGTAGTGAGGATACGAAGATCCGCTGGCACCTTGTTTCCCACGCTGATTTTGACAATATCTCCCACAACAACATCGGCGGCGGAGATGCTTGTTATCTCACCAGATCGAACCACCATTGCATCAGTCGGAATCAAGTCCAGAATGGACTTCATCGTACGAGCAGTGGACCAATCCTGAAACGCCGAGAACGAGGCCTGCAAGAAGATCACAATCAGGACCAAGATAGCAAGGCCCAGGTTGTATGGCGCTGGATCGGGATCGCCGAGAGGGCGCCAGCAGATAAAGAAAATAATCACACCAATCCAGAGAACCGAGCAGAATCCACCAAAGACATACTTCAGGACTCTCTTAAGGTAGTTCGTTGGAACGTGTGGCAGTTCGTTTTTGCCATTGCGAGCCAGACGGGAAGCGGCTTCCGCGGAAGAAAGTCCATCGATGGTGCTGTTGAAGTGTTGATAGAGGGCGTCAACGGACTGGCGATGAAACTGAAGACTATCGAAATATTGCGAATCATCGGGCGTCTCCACCCTCTTGCTTTTGCCGCCTTTCAGGTCCTCCTCAGATTTCTCTCGAGTCTCAGAATCGGTGATTTGGAAACTCATCCGACGGAACTCAATTGGAATGCTGGAAATGGATTGAGCACGGCTGCGAGAACGCGAGTGCGAGATGGATCGTCGATGCTCGGATCCTCTCCGTCCACGCCGCTCATTGGGACCGAAGGAGATGGTCCGCTCCTGCATGCTGACGCCATACTGCTCGGGTTGGGGTGGGCTCTTTGCATTCTTTTCGGGGTCCTGGTCAAGCTGGGTGCTTGACTTGTTTTTATGCATACCCGCAGAGAAGTAAGGAAGAGACGGCTCGAAGGAGAAGCCAAAGGGGTAAAACGGATGCTATCGCAGACAGAGAAAAGCTGCTAGCAGGGATGATATTGGAAAAATAATGTCGAAGCAGAACGCTGGTTCGATCGTGCAGCAGACCTTAATTATAGACCCGCGTCTGTCTCCCCTAGCACGAATAGAGACACGATGCAGACGCTAAATCTTTTCCGCTAGGGTAGCTATTTACGTAAATTTTATACAACCAAATGTGTAATAATTGAAGCATATGGAGTTCGACTGTGAGTGAAAGTGAAATTTCCTTTTTGGAGATTGATGGGATACGACAGAAAAAACCCGCAAGAAAAAAGAAACCCATCAATACGAGATGGGAGTGTGGAGAAAAGAAACGACCCGGGCTATAGCGTACCATTATCTAGGGATATTGTTTCAGGAAAGTCTAGCATCATATACAAGGTGATTCCTCCACTCAACTAGAATGGCATAGAAGAAATGGCCACTGGCTGGGTTGGGCTCGGGACGCGTGATGAGGGAATTATTTTCGCCATACATCCATCATTTCGTACTGTCGTACTGTCGTCATGCTTCAACCAAATTTTGAAATCTCTTCCTTGTGTCCAAGCTAAGCTTTTCCCATGCGGAATGGCGCGTGAGCTTCAGATTCACCAAAAGAAATCCCTCAGTTAAGTACGTCGATTAGTAAAGAAAAGATCATCGCGAGCTTTTTTCCCTGTCGAATCATCACTGCTGTCTAGACAGGGACCGTCAAGCGCCACAAGAAAATGGACAAATGGGAACCAGAATCCATTTGGTTTTTGGACCTGGGTTCTTGCTTTTTACTCCCCTTGGGCTTAAGCGTCCCAGTGCCTCTCAGTAATCACAGCCCAACCAGGTCTCAAGGTGTAGGCGTAAGCAATTCAATCTTATTTGGTATCCTAGTTTCTGCCTACCCACACCGACCTCTAATGGAGTAAAATTATTTGTACGGAGTGTTTCTTGCAACAGCCCATTGATGGAGAATTCTTTTGAAGAAAATTATGATCTAGTATCATCTGTTAGGCGAAAGTGTGAGTAGCTCAAGGCGGGAGCATCCATTATATCGAACCGTCCCTTATGCCCGAAAAATCCCTTCGCTGCTTGAAACAATGTTCTAGTAATCACACGCAACGCAACCAGTCAGAAAATTACTGCTACAAATTCTCTTCCTCCTCCCCTTCCCCACCTATGCCTCTTTCTATAGTCTGAGCCTTCTTTCTTGCCACCCGGCCAGGGCGTCCTCCACCCAAGGGAGACTGTAGCGTAAAGTCGATGTGTTTCAGTGAGTCGAGCTGGACGAGGTAAGATGGCACATTGACAAGTTGCTTGCCGACTCTGAATTATTACCATAGGCTATTTTGCCTGCTATGGAAGCCTATGAACACTCACCGGATATGTTTCTGCTTAATCAGAACACGTGCGTGGTGAATAGACCGCGCAAGTCCAGGACGGAAAATAACAGTCTGTAATCGACGGTCGAGGAAGTCTTCAGTGCATAAAGACAGGACATAGTCGAATTTCATGCGGGACTCGTCCACGGACGAGTCTGCGAATTAGTGCATTGCCCTCAAACAGGCGTTTCGGGTCCTTTTCATCGAGAGTGAGCAAGACTCTATAGATCAGATCGCCTTCAATTAGGTTACGAAATCAGTTTCAGGGTGGAAATTCCAAACCGAGCAGCACGACGGATCTTCGATAGGGTATACTGAACGCGCCAAACCTCGCGTTTGTTCCTCATACCATACTCGCCAATCAGCTTTAACTCAGCATCCTTCTATAAATGTCATGAGCACAAATCTAGAGATATAGAGGTAATTCGACACTGCCGTCTTAGCAAGAAGCAAGAAGGGGCGATATGTCGGTATGAAGAGGAAACGTACAATCGAGCAGTGCCATAAGCTGATATGAAGATGTCAATCTCGGCTTGATGATTTCTAGGATTTCAAAGTGCGATGACGACTAACCATGATGGGGAGTTCTGTAAGTCTTTGAAGAGACATTTCTGGTGTATGTAGTTAGGTCATGTACAGGGTGGAATCCTTTTCTGGAAGTATCAAAAACTCACGGGACCGGACGAGGACCCATTTTATCACACTCTGATCAGACCAGGCCGAACATAATGGTCAGAAAATGAGTAAGAATAGATTAGGTAAATTGCGAGTCTAAAACTGGGGAAACATTAATACCTTATATAGTATTATCGTGAGCGGGGGGCTCGGCTTCGCCTTAGGGTGTGGTATTTTCTACTCCAATATTCTTATCCGCCCAGAGGTGACATGGCTAGGATTGAGCATCCAATGTTATTGGGGCCCTTTACACTTTAGGCAACAAATAATATGTATGTCGGTTTGAGTTTCGAGGAGCAGCAGAGTTCCCAGGGCTGGTTTCTGCGTTTCTGGAGTTGATGGGGCTGCAAAAAGCGGTGGTGGATCATTGTACATTCAATTGCCCCTAAAGATTCTGCATTCATGCCGGAAGAAATACCGATCTCAGATGCATTTCAGTGGATGGCTGAAGGTCTCATCAGCGCAGGGAACGTAGAATCTGGGCCTGGGAACTTGGTTGCTCTAAAGCCTCACATACGCTTCCGGAGAGCTTATGGATCGCCCCTCAAGAGAAAAGCAATTTATTTGCCGCTAGATACAAGACATAGCGCGGGAAAGTCAGGAAGACGGCACAACCTTGAAAGGTGTTATGAAGCTCTGATATAGCATGTGCTCATTCTATGGTGGCTAGTATATGTAAAATTTTTCAAGGGCTGAACGACATGGGACCCACTGCATGAATTTCCAGAAGCCAGGAGATGCTCTTTCCTGACTTGCAAACCAAAACCAAAGGTTTCAAATACTCTTAGCTTCGTCTCTTTTGGAGGAGGGATTCATTTCTCTTTTCTACTATTCATGATAAAATATCAGGAGCTCAATCCTCATAACCACGCAGGGAGAGGTGGTAGTGTTCATCCTATGTGGCCAAGACAACACGGTATGTTATAGTCATAAAGAGTCTGTAAACACATTCTTTGGGGTTTCGATATCGAACACGGCTTGGATGTCACCATGCGAAGAGAATCCAGAGAAAGTCCACTGAAAGAGAGAGGTTCGTTTGTACGACTGGTTGATTTCATTTTTGGAGCCTGCTACAACTGGTGCCGCTTGTAGAGGTCGATAGCCAGTAGCATAGGGGCATTAAACAATCTTGCCGGTCCTACGTTCACTTTGTGGAACCATCGGGATGAAAGGACGAATTTGAGAGGTAGAAGAATCACCAACGCAAGGATATTCAGCGGCGGCCGATAGGCGAAGATGGCGTCGCTTTTGACACCTTCAAAAGTGAGTATGGCACGACGAAAACGGACTTCCGCAGTCGCATTCTCCACAATTTTTGCAAATATATTGGTGAGCATAGATACCAAGACGGTCAGGAAGAGCGTGTTGCCAAGAAAAGCAAAAGCAATCATCAGAGCAGGCCCGAGGAGGACATGAAAGTCGACTGAGCGCTCGAATCCGGTCCCATCAAGGCCGAACCAAATCCAGAGCATCTACTTCGAGATAGTGGACGAACCAGGCGAATCGATAACATGATCAAAACGAGTACCAATCAGCCAATTCATGGATCAAAAGAAGTCTGCAAAACACCAAGTGGCCAGCACGGTCAGTACAGAGAAATCCCTCATCATTGCTCGCAACGAGATAAACAGCATGTTATCTGGCATAAGGTTAAACGCCAGCCGTGGCAGAAGTACAGGCGCTGCGACGCATAAGATGTCTAGTGCACTGGTGGCCAGATCGGCATCTTCAACAACTGCGGCATACGTTTGTAATATGAAATAGATAGAGTAGATACCAAAGAATGCGATATCAAGGAAATGCCAGACATTCTGTGTGTGTACATACCATATACCATCCGTGCTCAATGATAGCTGCGAATTCCTCAAGGAACCATCCACTCGCATAAGCACAGAAGATTGTCTCGTAACTGGTTATAATAGTCCCAGAACGGTAGACCATCGTAATACCGTAGAATAATAGAAGGACAGCAAATTGGCAAATTTCAATTGTGTTGCGCAACCGTGGGACTATTAGTCGGCGGTGGTTCAAGATGGGCGCTTTCTGAGGATTATAAAGAGAGATCGGATCATGCTTGTAATGGTCGGGGATGATGTCGAAAAACGAGAGGGGTGTGTAGATAATCTGCCCACGATAGACAGCATCCACCACCTTCTGACTCGCAGATGATATAAGCAATGTCTTGCTTTCAGATATAATGACGACTTCCAGGGTCGTTATTTTACGCCCATAGCCTCCGTGTCTCCGCAATGGCCACTGCATCGCATTCGGGCGTGTCCTTGCGATTGTTTTCAGATGCGTTCTGGAACGGCTCGAACCTCGCAACCAAAATATTAGCGAGTAGCAAAAGACCCGCTAGACCAGGATTGTCCTCATCAAATCTTCGAAGCACCCGGCTGGCTAGGATCTCACACATAGTGGCACGAGTAAGGCTAACAGTCTGCAGATGCCCTTGATAGTGTTGCTCCCATAGGAACCGTGTACGGTTCACTAGAAAACAGTAAACTAAGGTAGAGGTTAGCAGTAGATCGCACTTGGATATCATACACCTGGCAATAGATTCGTGAAAAAGCCGGTGCGCATGACAAGAGGTAATAACATACCGATAGACACGTCTTCGGAATCATATAATTGATCAACCAGAGGTCTCATAAGTAGCATGTTCATTTGTGGATCTAGGAGCTGTTCTAACGTATACGGGTCATCTGTTGTCCTGCTTAGCACCTCCTTTCAGTGACCGAAAATCCCGCAGAGATGAGTGGTCTATTTCCCGCCGCCTAAGGCGAGGAAAGAAATATACTAGTTTACAAATGGCACCTCCTAGAGGAGATACCAAAAAGTACGGAGCGTAGCGCTATATCATATACGCTTAGGTAGAAGACTTAGACTGCATAGTAGAATAAAATCTATCTTTTGTTCAAGGGGGGCAAAGCCCCCCCCCTCCCCCCCCTCTACGTAGTAAGCTAAATGCCTAATTAGAGGGGGTAATAAGCGTTTCAAACCCCGTTGCTTCTAGCAATCGTAGTGTTTTTATTCCTGTTAGTCTAATAGACCGGTCGCGTCTATTCTAACAGCGCGTCCGGTTTCTATCCTTATCGTAAACATCTAAATACCCTTTCTTTGCAGAGTACGTTCCGTTCACGTCCTTTACCTAGGGGTCTCCTAGGATTATTTCGTGAATCTAGTTCTCGATAATGTAGGTGAAACCCCTATCTTGCTAATGCCTGTAGATATCTGCGTTGAAGTATGTAACGTAGGTGATTCGCCCCTAGTTCACTACTACTCTATCTAACACTTCTGTACGAATTCGAATACGCGGGAGGTTAAGAGATTTAATAAGTATACTGTTTATAGTTATATAGTATTAGTTACCTTAATTAATTAAAGCTTTAGTAAACTATTCACTCTAGTATCTACTAGAAACGCTAGCGATTCTTCAAATTAGAAGTCTCTTAACTCCCTCTTACTCTTACTCGCGGCTAAGAATGGGAGCTACTCGTTTTCCGAGCTTACGTCGTTATTATCGCTATCGGATATTATAGTAATAAAATTATCGTTAGTTAGTTAACTAATTAGCTGACTATTCAATAAGCTTACTAAGGATTCCGCTAAGGGTACGCATCGCATGCTACTTTGTGATCAATTCGGATCTCATCTTACATACGAGTTCGTTGAATATTACGAGGATCATAACATTATCCTATACTTCCTTCCTCCTCATTCAAGCTATCTACTTTAGCCGCTAGATGTAAGTGTTTTTAGTGCATATAAGCACTAGCATAGCGAGTGGGTATACGATGCGATAGTGAGTGGCTACGAGAAGATTACCAAGGATGATTTCCTCGGTGCGATCGCGCAGATTCGGCAGAAGACTTTTAAAACTTCTACGATTAAGCTTGTGTCGGGATATATCTTCCCTCTGAGGAATATCATCCCTTGCTTGGTGCACGCATTCTTGCGCCAGGCTACGGCTCCGGTGTTGTGACCGCCGAGGGCCGGCGTGTAGGATCCAGGGGTGTTTTGCAACCAGACTGAATATCTACAACTATCTACATGAATCAATTTGACCTTTGCTTTGGAGCATACATGCTGTCCACTTAACTGTGTACACAGTACCTAGCTGGTGATACCAACAGCTTGGATTTCAATTAACTAGCCTCTGGCCTATTAATCCTGCTATTATTATCGACTCTCTAGAGGATTTAGGGGATCAGCGCGATTCCGGCTATAATATACTAAGCCCTCTCTCATCCGTGGCTAGCTAGGATTCGTCAGATCTTAGCACACTCAAGACTACTAAGCGGGTAAAAAGGCTAGATGAGCAATTAGAGGATAAGATTAATCGCATGTAATAACCCTCTCGTCGCCTAATCAAAAAGCTTTCCAAAGCTACGACCGATCTCGCCTATCTTATAGTGGAACTAAAGCAGAACATCGATAATTCATAATATATACGAGAGTAGCGCTACGCACGAGAAAATCGATCGCGAAAAGCTTCTAAATTAACTAAGATAGTGCATTCTAGCCAGTTTAAGCGTATAAAGCGAATCATTAAAGGGGGTGAAGACCTAAGGGCACTCATGAAGTTACGACCATACTACAAGCGCGAGGTCATGCCGGAGTTGAAGAGGGTTTGTAAGGCGAAGGGGTATTTCATCAAAAAATAGGGTAAATTTCTAATTTACCAATCAGAGGACTTTATTTCGGAATATTAATTATCTTCTAAATCGCACTACTTTGGTTGATTAAATCGCATTAAAATCGGGGTGTTGAATATATGAAGACGCGATATCGTTGAGGTGGGTAATATCGTTGAGGTGGCGGACCCTCGCGGAGCGAGGGTCCGTAAAGTATGTAATATTTGTAAGGGGCCGGTGAAGTAGCGACGCTTCAACACTTCGCTGCCTCTGTTTTTATTTCTTCTTTTCTTTAATTAATCCAGTCATCTTATATTGGATTGGTTCCCCTTGCTTCTCGAGACCTATTAGATGCGTATAAGCCTATACTGTAATAAGCATAGCTTCACACTCTGCCTAACGTACTGTATCTGTGTATTGTTATTGTATTCGTAAGATATACCTAATTGGGAAAAATCGAAAGACGCCACCTGACAAGGAGGAATCTACGCTTCAATGTGATCGTATTCGCTTATAAAATTGGTAGGATATTTAGGGTTCTCCATTTTACTTCAGCATCTGTGATAATTTTCAGAGAACCAAGGAAGAAAAAGAGAGAGGATGGTAGCAAGGATTATATAGTCCTACATGCACCTATCAAACACACCTATCCTAGGGATTTCCTACAAGGAAAAATCCATGGATTGAGGTTTCCAATAGAATCTCCGTCAGAAATGAAAAGAATCCGTTATCTTTCTTTGGCCGAGCGTTTGATAGTCTGCAAATCCATCCTGCATAAGCCACTAAATTAGCTGCAAGACTGGCAAGATACGCAAGCAATAGTTTGTAGGAAGAAGTTCGGTACTGAGCAATCACGGCCGAAGTAGCTGATTCGATAGACTGTAACGTATACTACGAATAACGCAAAGCGCCTCGTACAACGATTGGAGCGATTGGTTCATCAGTAGTCCATCGTGATTCCCTCTCCCAACGGTGCCAAATCTTTGACCCACTCCTCAGATCATGAGACACACACCTCAAAATAGTCAGCGTGGCAGTTCAAATGTAGATTTAGGCTAGGAGCAGCATACTGAGTGTCAGCCTCCGGGTTGTAGCAGCGAAGATGCCAAAGTGGGTCATCTGATTGATCGGCATACCCAAGATCGTGGCGTGCGGTAAAAGTGACTATACCAGTGTCTTCTTGTGATTCTGGTCCTCTCCGAACAGCGGCATTACAAATTCTGCAATCAGTCGAATTTCCACTCGTGTATACCAAGTCCAAGAGATTGAGGTGAGGACATGTGAAGATAGGGTCGGCTAGCCCGGACTGACCCCCAGAAAAAAAAGGCAGATAAAGGGAGTACCAAACATACAAAGTGAGCCTGCCCGTGCTATCAATAAATATTGCCACAGAAATTTGTATCTGTTTATTGTTGTTTGAGTGAAATGGACAGACATGATACTCGCGTGTCCATCCGCCAGAATGAATCCGAAAACAGCCATAATTGGTCGGAAGGGGCGTAAGGGAGGACCGGAGAAGAAACCGCACATTGTTTCGATCTCGACGAGTAAAGTGAAAACATGGGCACAATTTTATGACCCCATCGTAGCGCGTACAACGTCTCCTCAGAGGTAAGGCTGCGAGTGCATCTGGCGCAAACATCCTTCGAGGCTTGAGCAGAAAACATTCGGCGCAATATGCCCACCGGGGATTCTCAAGCTGCACAAGGAGTTTAACTCGTAGTTCATCATCGCTGTTGACAAATGATAGAGGAAGATAATATATAGTCGGTTGTCGCGGAAGTATTGCTTTATCTTTGACAATCCCCGTATATGTCGTAAAGAGACTTTTGCTGGTGAGAGCAAGACAAACTTGATCGACCAGGTCAAGACTTCCGAACAATTCGGCAAAGATTCTCTCATCAAACGAGAAAATGTCACACCTAAGCTCACGCCCGAGCTTCTGAGGAACGAAAGTGCCTGCGAGGGTTCTTTTGCTGCTGAAGTTCCAGAGCCTTTGGTTTTCTCTCTGAACGTCGTTCTTCGGTTTGGCCTCGAGGTTTGCATCACCGGAGCTCGTCACTGAGACATCATCTTCCAGTTTGTCTCCAAGAAGTCGGCTAGGGTATCGGGTCAACCCTTTGATCAAGTCTCTAAAGCGCATCATGGTTCCTATATATAGGTACCTACCCACAATGTAGGTAATGTAAGGTCTGCTAGGTAGCCCACCGAAGGGACTTGGCGATTAATAAATAGTTTCGATAAGCAGTCTCAAAGTTTGTGTGACGTTGGAATTCGTACTCGACTTCGACAAATATAGTTCAAGAACAACCATGGCTCCCACATTTGTCAACTAAGCCGGTGATCTCTCGCCGGGCCGACTATCAGCACGTTAATCAGTTTGCCGCTTCTAACTTTAAAACCGGAGTCTAAGCCAGAAAGGGATGGGGCAACCTTAAATACGACCTGAAATAATTCAGGCTAAATCTAGAAGAAAGGTTTTCAGTACAAATTGTTTAATTCCCTCTCCTCTGAGATGTCTTTCTTGACGCAAAAGGACATAAGGAAGATGAAAGAAAATAGAATACATCATAGAAGAACCGAGGAAGAACCTTGATCGGGTAGTTTGAACAATCTCGAATACCTATTCATTCATAGCCTAGGTAAACCGTACACGAAGTATAACCTACCACCATCAAGCATACTCCCGCTCAACCAATACACTAGCTTCAATAACATGCCTCCGTTCCCGCTCATGCTCGCTAGAGTTATCGTTAAACACATGATCCATCTGCTCAAGTGTGCGACCCATAGTCTCGGGCATGAAGAAAAATGTCCAAACACCAGAGAGCACACAGAATACAGCAAAGAATACATAGGCGCCGTAGCCCGTGTCTTCGACCAAAGGCGGGGTAATAAGACCAATGATGAAGTTGTTGAGCCAATTTGAACAGGTAGAGATGGCGACACCTTTGGCTCGGAGGGAGGATGGGAAGATTTCTAGAATTTTATTAGCGTCTGAATGTGAATAGTGATAGTGGAGGTTGAACGTTTGGAGGGGTTGGGCTTACCGGATGGTACTGCCCAGGGGACAGGTCCCCATGTGGCGCCGAAAGCAACCATGTAGAATAATAAGAATGCTGCACTGACCCATCCTTCCGTCTGATGACCTTCCCAGTTGGAGCCGAACCGACCAACTAGGATGGCGATGACGATGTGTGAGATGGCCATTAAAACGGAACCGCCTAGCAAGAGCTTCCGACGACCCAGTGTATCCATTGTCCAGATACTAGTCGTCACACCGACCAGCTGCAGCACGTTAAGAACTCCCGACATGATGAGCTGCATGTTGATATCGAAGCCCATCGTTTTGAACAAACTGGGCGAGTAGTAAATCAGTGCATTAATTCCAACAAACTGCTGGAAGAACATGATGCCAACACCGATATGAGTTCGGCGCCAGCAGCCACTCTTGAAGACATCTGCCCAAGAGGCCAATTCCAATAAAATGGAGTCTTTGGTGCTTCCACTCTGCAGGTTCGGATGCTTTTCGGCATTCATTTCTTGGTGGAAGCGGACCTCGACTAGGATGTCCATGTACTCCTGGCGCACGCGTCTGTCAGAGGTTGGCAAACTACGTAGTTTGGCCAGGCTTTGGAGTGCTTCCTCATTACGGCCTTTTGAGGCGAGCCATCGGGGTGAGAAGGGGAGGATGAGAACACCAGCGGCGAGGATGAATCCGGGAATCATTTGCAGAAGGAAAGGCAGACGCCAGGACCATTCACCGGCCATGTGTCGTGTTCCGAATGTGATCCAGTAGGCGATCACGATGCCGAGCACGATGCAGAATTCTTCGAGGACAAGCAAGGTTCCACGACATTCTGGGGGACCTAACGGCAGGAAAGAAAGAAACGGCTTGAGTCTCTGTAGCTGAAATTGAGGGTGATAGTTTCAACTTACTAATTTCAGCAATATACAGGGGAGCTACCATGGATAGCATGCCGATTCCCAAACCTCCAATCAACCGAGCGACCACAAGCATCGGGTATCCAAATGCAGCAGTCTGAAGAATCGACCCGATTGTGAAGATCACAACAGCCACCAGGATAGAGTACCGACGAGAGATCTTATCAGCGATCCATCCTTGATTCAGAGCACCCAGCAGTGCACCCAATTCAATCATCGCAGTCAAAAGTCCCTTCCAGAACCCAGCACCAGAACCCCCGACCTGCGGGAACTCTTCCAGAAACTGGTCCATCACCAGTATAACCGAGACAACACCTTGGTCATAACCAAAGACCAGACCACCCAATGTAGAACAAGCAGCACACATCAACACGAACGGGTTACTGACCAGCCCACGCAGTCCCGGCGGGCCATACGGCTCCCAGTCTGCAGTGATATCCTCCGCATGATGCGCCACGGCGGCATCTGGCGAGAAGACCTTGCCGAGATCAGCCTTGTCTACCGGCGTGTCTGCCATGTCCACAACAAACAAGATGGATCTATACGACTCAAACTCAAAAAGGCGATGATGAAAAAGGAAAGACGCGGCGCTTTTCACCTCTTTCAGGAGGAAATTTCCACTTCTGTCCAACCTAGAATCGAGCGTGTCCCAGGGGCCATATTTATACAAACCTCATCTCGCTCTTCCCCTGTCTGTCCTGTCCTGCGACGCCCTGGCCAAGTCCTTCCCCCTCCCTCCAGTCCCCTCCACGGTCAACTTGCACCAACGGCGGCACCACGATTGGATGGTTGTGACACCAAAGACCGATTCCGGTGTTGCGGGGCCCCTGCACAACCCGAGTCCTTTCTCCAGCTTGAGGGTTCCAGTCAGAGATGACGGCAGTGAGCGGTTTACCGGTCGCCGGACTGTCCGCAAAGGGGAATCTACGGGGATGATCCACAGCTTGCATCGCGCGTGGGGAAAGTATGAGGAAACTGGGTGGTTGATCGTGTGAAACTGGGAAACCGATTGGGTCTTGGGGACGGCTATTGAAAGGCCTTTTTTTATCGATGCCGACTGGCTGGGGAAAGGCTATCCAATCCAGGACTCCTGGTTGATGCATGGTTTGAACGGAGGGTCTCAAATCTGGGGAAGGTCAGATTGGATGCTATTTAATGAGAGCACGAGACTTGATGGGGAGTTCCTTTGGAGATGCACTGGTACTCTGAGCGTATGCTGGCAAGGTGGTGAGTTCTCTTCATGAGTCCTCCATCTGTTTCTCCCTCGAACTTGCTGGTTTCGCTCTCTAGAATCACATCGAAGCTCAGTATCAGGCTGCAAACCAAGATTCAAAGCATCCAACTTTTGCCAATCCTGGCCGATGTGGATCCCACACTCCTCGGGCGCTCTCCGAGAGTTTCGTTGCTAGCAGACCCTCCAGGTTGGGACTAAATGCCGCCGACAAGAAGAAGATCATCCTCTGCAGATGAGCATCCAGCACATTGTAAGTGTCTGATAGGGTATTATTCGAATATCCGGACACTCTTATTCGGTCCGGTTCTTATCGGCGTGGCGGCATGATAACATCCCGCGACTGTTACAGATGATGTTTGCATCTGATCGCATCGCTAGGGAATTACAAAGGTCATGGTTGTTTACTTGCAAGTTCAACATGTTAGTTAACTAGCCAGTGTCTTCCCCATGGGGTTCTGATTGAACGTGTCCACCCGGAATTCTCCAACGAGCTAGTCCCAGTGGTTGTTTGTTTAAGACCTGTTTGTTACTAAACGGCCCCTCTTCTTCCGTGTAGAGTCAAAGTTGGGCTCTTAGTCTTGTCATCACTCGGAACACGGTCCCCGGAACCGAACCCTCTCTTGCATCTTCCTTAGCTTCTGCTCTTCTCCTCTTTTACCCTTTCCCCCCTCTCCAACGGATACCAGTTTCCGGTCCTCCCTAGCGACGTCACTCCTGCTGCTTATCCCCCCCCCCACAGTCCAGCCCCTACTCGCCCAAGACTCCCTGCACAAAGAAAGTCCACAGACAGAACCATGGCTTCCTTCATGGAAGAGCTGTGGTCCAGCGTCTTCACGCCAGGCCCCACCCGGACCTTGTTGATCGCAACCAACGCAACCTTCGCCGCCCTCCAGTTCGTTCTCTTCATTCTCGGTCTGGCCACATACAGCATCCATTTCTTTGTACTGTCGGTGTTGTGCGCGGGGCTATGGTATTCGATCAACTGGTTCGCGCACGAGGTGCGCATCGCACAGGCGGCTCAGGACGCGGAAAGGAAAAAGCAGGCCGAGACAGAGGCCGGGTCCACCGATAGGAAGAAGGATTCCGGCACGGTGGATAGTGCCGACAGCGAGACAGAGACCGAATCTGTTGCAGGGTTAAAGAAGGTTCCTACATCGTCCGCCGTTGCGACGGGCAGCGAGTCTGCCTCGGCCAGACTGCAGCCCACCGAGCGCGATACCAAGAAGCGGCCGAGCACGGGCGGGGATAGTTCGGGATACGGGAGCACTGATAGCGAATGGGAGAAGGTGGATGATAACAAGGCGTGAGGGTCGCGAACGAGAATGAGCGAAGGAGCTCTGGGGGGTGGGCTTTGGCAGCTCCAAGCCTAGCAACTTGCGGGCCCCCAGTAGGAGGAGGTTCTCGTTTGGTTTTTTATCCTCGCTTTACCGACTTCATGTCCGAGGTTACACGACACGACTTGATACGACCAGTCTCGCATTATTTTTGATTCTGCGTCGGACTTGACTTCCTTCGCACACAGCGTTTATCAGCGCTCTCATCACTCGTCTATTCGCGGCGCATCGATGTTATTCCCGTTCCGTTTTGGAGTCACCCCCGCGTTTCTTCCAGAGTCAAACTCAGCGCACTCCCAGTAGCATTTCAGCTATTAGAGTAGATATCCCGTCTCTTGTTTGAGTATCTATACCCCCAAATGTTGATTATTTCAAAGCATATGAGCTCGATGTAAACATCGTAGGTGGCCGTCAGTGTCGCGGACCACGTGACCACGCGCCGCTTTCGAAGCCTGCGAACCTCCAAACACCACTCGGTATTGATTTGTTGATCGCAAACCTTCAGCTCCCCGCAAGTTGGGCTTGCTGAACATCGTATTCAGCTCTATTCCACCATGCTGAAGGTACTCCGCCCACAATGATATCCTCCGTGCCTCTCAATGCAAGCCGACGACGCGTATTCGGCTCCGTCTTTTCCCCCGCGTCTCTACAAGCTCGGCCAACCTCTGCACCGGGCTCGGACCACGACCAAACGCAACTCGCCTCGTTTCAATCCACTGTATCTTCGTCGACGGTGAAAACAGGGTCTTTTGTCTCGCCTCAACAAGAACGATTCGCTGAAGCACCACACAATCGAGAAACATGGGAACAGGCCTGGTCCGCGGCAACAACCTTCCTGGCCGTTCCTAATCAAGGGTTCGCCCCGATCTATGATGCGCGAGAGAGTGATGGAAGTGAGGCACTGAAGGATTGGAATCGCCTGAGCCCTCCGTCTAAGGAGACTGCCGAGGCACTGTCGTATTTGACGGCGGCGGCTCAGCAGGGTAGTACGGGATATGGAGCGACCAGTTCGAAGAGCCTGATCGACTGGTATGGCCACGAGATAAGGAGGCACTTCTTGGCCAATCTTCGAAGTGGACTTTATGAGGTATGCACGACGCTGTGTTTGTATACCGCTATTGGTACTAACGGGTTTACAGCTAT
The DNA here is from genome assembly GCA_023626575.1 of Penicillium sp. PF1803. Taxonomy (NCBI): domain Eukaryota; kingdom Fungi; phylum Ascomycota; class Eurotiomycetes; order Eurotiales; family Aspergillaceae; genus Penicillium; species Penicillium sp. PF1803. Next base: position 78,484 of record JAMAGZ010000026.1, read on the forward strand.
TGAAAACTCCGGAGAAAGAAGGCCTGCTCCGGACAATCGTCGACTGTTTACAACTTGCTCGTCGAATTTACCTCGCGCCTGTCGTTCATTATCTACTGCCCCTACTTCAAACGCCGGAACGGGGGAGAGTCTTGACACAGCTTCAGCGTGGCTTCCATACGGTAGTCTCTTACTCCTTGCCATGGTCCAAGATATCACCACTTCTGGGTGGGGAGCTGGCACAGGACGCATTGATTATCTTGGGTATCGATACATTGCTCGAAGATGCGGAGGAAAATCAAGGCGAAGGCAGCCAGGATGAGATGGAAGTTGATCGACAATACTCAGTCTCGTATGAACACTGGAAGAATGAGAGCTCGGACACGCGAGCCCGGATGATGACCGAGGGCGAGGACGATCGGGTCACAATGGCTCGAGATCGGCTTCTCGCTTTTCTCAACGGTCTACAGCAGGTGGGGCTTGGCGGCGATAAAGCTCAAAAGGTGTTCGCCAGCGTGATGAATATTATGATGACCGAGTTTGTCCGTGCAGCCTATACGGGTCAATGGGAGGCTCCAACATCTGCGCCACAACACCTACGACATTGGATCGAGAATGTGTTTGCTCGACTGGCTGTACAAGTCCTGGCGATCATACACACACCTCAGACTGGAAACCAATCCTCTAGTCCTCTGGATGTGAGCTTTGGCGATGTGGAAAAGTGGCAGGAGATGGGCATCGCTCGACTGGGAGCTCTCCGCACCAGCGAGCTGTTCGATGTCATCGTCGAGTGGCCCGCGAGTAGCGGGGCTGTAGAAGACCTGCGACATTTCACCACGCATCCTGCTGCCCGAGCTCATGTCACACAGTCGTTCATTATGATTCTCATCCAGCGACTGCTGCACCCCGGTGCCTCGACCGTTGAGATCTTGCAAGTGTACATCTCCATCATTCGGGCCTTCCACTTGCTAGACCCGAAAGGTGTACTCTTGGATCGTATTGCTCGGCCAATCCGGCGGTACTTACGAGAACGTGATGATACGATCAAGGTCATTGTTAGCGGGCTTCTGGCCGAGCCAGCAGCAGCAAGCAGAAAACCCCCGTCATACGCCAATGAGACCCTAGTCGAGTTGTCGACTGAACTATCCAAGGCCCATCAGCTCTCAATGGAGAACAATACCAGCGAACTTGACTGGGATGATATGAACTGGATGCCTGACCCCGTCGACGCAGCACCGGACTATCGCAAATCAAAGAGCTCCGACGTCATTGACAGCGTGGTCAGCTTATTCGACTCAAAGGAGACCTTCGTCAAGGAACTCCAGACCCTGCTCAGTGACCGTCTCCTCCAAAAGCGCGAGAAGTACGATCAAGAAATCTCAGTCCTGGAATTGCTTAAAGTGCGCTTCGGCGACTCAGCACTCCAAGCCTGCGAAGTCATGCTCCGCGACATTTCAGACTCTCACCGCGTCAACAAGGCCATCCGCAAGGACCAAGGCCTAATCACACCACCCGCCCGCTTGATCAACAAGAACAAGCGCCCACCAAGCCCACCCGTCCCAGACCTCCACGCCAAAATCCTCTCACGCTTCTTCTGGCCCGAAATCCAAGACCAAGAATTTAAGATCCCCGACGAAATCACCTCCCTACAACGCCGCTACGCCATCGGCTTTGAAGCCCTCAAAGCCTCCCGTAAAATCGCCTGGTGCAACGGGCTCGGCCAAGTCCTCGTCGAACTCCAACTCTCCGACCGCGACTTCTCCGAAGAAGTAACCACCTGGCAAGCAACCGTCATCCACGCCTTCCACTCCGACTACGACGAACCAACCAGCAGAACAATCACCTCCCTCTCCACCGAACTCGAGATGACCCCCGCCCTCGTCCGCTCCGCCTGCTTATTCTGGGTAAGCAAGCGGATTCTCACAGAATCCTCCCGCGACGAATATACCGTCCTAGAATCCCTCCCCTCCGAAGACGAAGATAACGACTTGGGCATCGCAGGCGCAGACCAGATCGAAGCAGACATCCAATCTGGCGATGTGGGATCTAGTGCAGCTGCAGCTGCAGCCGCTGAAGCCGCTGCAGCGGCTGCGGCGAAGGAATCCGCTGACGCGGCGGCTATGGAGAAGATGAACCTTTATTGGCAGTTCATCGTCGGAATGCTGACGAATCAGGGCGCGATGCCGTTGGCGAGGGTTGTTATGATGTTGAAGATTGTTGTGCCCGGTGGGTTTCCGTTTAGTAATGAGGAGTTGAGGGAGTTTTTGGCCGGGATGGTTGCCAAGGGGAAGTTGGAGATTGTTAATGGGGGGAATTATAAGATTGTGCTTTGATTGGGGATTGGGGGTGTGGTGTATGCATTTGACTGGAGTTCTGGGGTTGGAATTGTTGTTTACCTATACCCTAGATTGTATGAATCATGATTATGTTTGAATTTTTGAGGATTTCCATCTTTTTGGAGAGTAGAAAGGTTTGGTTTGCGTATCAGGTTGGGCCTCTATTAATCCATTATAAGCTTGTCTTGTCAAGCTGGCAGGTGGCGTTGGGTGGCTTCAGGAGCACTGCATACATAGCAGATTGTGGCTTGGAATAATACTCTTTCAACCTGTCATGGTATCTGTTCCTCTTAGTTGGACTTTTCGGTAAAGAAATCATCCATATAGAAACAATCCTGTGTTAGTGTAGCGGTATAGCCCATGGTTGTCTCATACATAAGCGCCTATCTCTACATTCCATCCATTCTTGCTGTGTGACAAGGCTGAATTGTTGTCAGGGTCATTCTTGGCAGTCAAGTCCCCGTCTCGGGGGCCATCTACTGTATAACCGCACAGTCTGCGAGACGGCAAGGCAACTAGAGTCTGTCATCCACTCTACCCCCATCTGGGGGTGGGGCTTATGGTCATTTCAAGGTTGATCCAAGTGCGGGGCTTAAGAAGAAGGAAGAATTCCATCAATTGATTCATAAATACATAAAATAGTTGTCTCTAAGTTTCTTAGCCCAACCACAATCCCATCGAGTTCTGTGCCTAGCATAACGAAAGTACGGTAGTGAATTACAAGTTTTCCACCATTAAAAGGTTACAAGATGGCGTTTTCCCTTGCTAAAACGACCAGAATGCCATCGCTCTTGAACCCCTTATTCTCCAAACCCAATCCCACACTCCGCACTCCGAGCACCCGCGCAACCACCTACAAACTCAACAACGGCACCACCATCCCAGCTCTCGGTTTCGGCACATTCCAAGATCTCGACTCCTAAGAGGAAACAGTCAGTCTCGCCCTGCAGAAAGGCATGCGCCTAATCAAAACAGTCCATGTCTACGACGTCGAAGCCCAAGTCGGAAAGGGAATCAAGAAGAGCGGTATTCCCCGCGAGGAAATCTTCCTCGGCACGAAATTGTGGTGCAATGATTACCATTCCGAGGACGTGGAGCGTGCTTTGGATGATTCTTTGCGTGATCTTGATACCCTATATGTTGATCTCTTGTTGATGCATTACCCGTGTACATTCAAGCGTGGTCCGGAGAGGTTCCCTCGTGATGCTGAGGGGAAAATGATTTGAGGTGAGACGAGCTATGTGGATACTTGGAACGCGATGGAGGAGTTGGTTAAGTCGGGGAAGGTCAAGGCTATTGGTGTGTCGAATTTTAGTAAGGGTGAGATTGAGAATTTGATTAGGGAGTCATCTACGGTATGTGTTTCCACCAGGTTAGATGTAGGACGAGAAAAGAGAGACTAATGCAATCCAAGTTCCAGCCGTCCAGCAAATAGAAGTCCATCCATACCTCCAACAAAAAGGATTAAACTCGTGGTTGAAGAGTCAAGGAATCCACGTTGTCCAATTCAGTCCTCTGGGAAACATGAACGATTTCTACCGCCAAACTGGCTGGTCCAAAGAAGTCGCGCACATGATCCGAGTAATCGACCAACCGATCCTAAAAGAAATAGGCAAAAAGTATAACAAGTCTCCCGTGCAGGTTGTGCTCGCATGTGGAATCAACAACGGCCGCTCCGTCATCCCGAAGAGTGTCGTCGACTGGCAGATCGAGGAGAACTTGGCACCAGATTTCTAGCCCTCAGCCGAGGATATGGCTCAGATAGCGACTCTGGATGCAAAGGCCCGGTTCAATGATCCCTGTTTGGACTATTAGTGGCGTCTATATAGTGATCTGGAGGGTATCGAGGGGACTGTGAGGGGGGGGACTCATTAAGTTTGTTTGTGTTAAGAGGGGTTATGACCATCTTCTAGGTCAAATAATCACTTCCCCCCCCCCTTCTGATGGCCTAGTTGGTATCCACCATAAATTGGTGAGCCATTGGTGTGTCCTGGAGGAGTGGGTAAACAAAAAAGAAGAAGAAAATACTGGACCAGTGTCGACGCTTCGAGCTCCGCGGACGGCCGGGCACACCCCTAGGCGGGGGGAGTATCATTTTTTTCGCAGTTTTTTTGACAGTGCTATTTTTCCAATACAAATATCTATTCAAGACCGTCATATTATATTATTTCAATCTTTCAATAGCCTTTTTGACCGTGTTAGAGGGTGAAAATGGGGTGCAGTGCGGCACTAGGGTTGGGATCGCGATGTTCTTCGGTGTCCGTAGATGGCGATGGACTGGACAAGAGCGAAGTATCTATGGAACGGCAAGGTCGGATGTTGGATTCGTGGACGTGGAGATTCCTTTTCGAATGGGCGTTAGATAGCAAACAGAATCTTTTGGGTTGAAAGAAATCCAGATCTGTATTAGGAAGGCAAATATCCAGAGAAAGAAAAGTACATCGCACTTCTGATATCACAGGTTATGTTTATGATGACAGCTTTCCACTCTTTTGTCTTTTTTGTATTCAGTCCCTCGGTTGTTATGGCTTTACTTTGCTTGTACGTAAACTTCGGTATGTTATATGGCTTGCTTGGGAAAATGGCTTTCACTGATTCTATATAGCTTCTATATAGCTTTCCTAATTTGCAAATCTTGGGCTTAAGGCAGACTAAATCCACCGTCGACCACAATGTTCGATCCAGTCATGTAGCTGGAGGCATCTGATGCGCAGAAAAGGTATGCCTGTATAACGTTTCCGATTAGATCAAACTTTCGAAATGAGGCTTAGGATTGTCTCTTACCCCCTTCAGTTCATATGGAGAAGCCATCCTGCGTGCTGGAGTCTGTTCAAGCCACTTATTGCGCATATCCTCAGACACAGAATCCGTCATTTTGGTCTTCATGTAACCAGGAGAAACACAGTTCACTCGACAGAAGTCGATCCACTCCACCGCTAGTGATCTGGCAAGCTGTAGCACGCCAGCCTTGGAGGTATTATACTAGGTACGATATTAGTTCCATGAAGTCCAAAAATACAAGGTCAAATCTGAGGAACAATAAAGTGGCCCGGGAAGGAGACCTTACCGAAGCCTGTCGTTGTGGTGTGTTGACCAAAGATGCACTGACAGAGGCAGTGAAAACAACATTACCGAATCCCTGCTGCTTGAACACCTTCGCGGCAGCCTGTGCAGTGTAGAATGCCCCGTTGACATTGACATCCATCACCTCTAGAAACTCTTGCTGCGTGTAGTCCTCACCCGCATGCTCAGAACAAATTCCAGCATTAGCCACAATCACATCTAGTTTTCCGAAATCCTTCACAATCTGATCCACGGCCGCATAGATTTCATTCGGCTTGGTAACGTCAGCCCGGTAGGCGCGGGCCTTGGTCTTGTAGCTCGTTGCAAGTCGTTCTGCGGTTGCGGGAGCAGTATCCGTTGTGCGATAAATGATAGCAATCTGATTTGAAGTATCAGTCGCTAGTTGACTCATATTGGGACAGAGAATAGCCGTCTGGGGCATACATACCTGGGCACCCGCCTCGGCATACCCAGTAGCTACGGCCAGACCGATCCCTCGGGCACCGCCTATAAATTGGTTAGTGGAAGCTCTCTCATCCAGTGAAGACTACTTTCCTGTAATTGCGACAACCTTGCCCGTCAAATCAAAAAGGGTTTGCACTGGTGCGTCTTGAGGCGTGTAGAGAACCATTTTGTCAATATTTTGCTCGCGTGATTATACTATGCCACGACAAAACTACGACAGTCTATTTATTTATATTCCGCCTAATTGCTTCTTACTGTTTTGGGCTCCTATATTGACCTTTGTAAATCATTTGGGCGTCTGACGTGCACCAGGGGCGATTGAGGGCACCGTCACGCGGTGGATTGACACCGTCTCGGGGGCTTCAAGACCTAAGCAGTTGAGTTTCATGCGCCCCGCTTCCTGAACCTTGGACTTGAGTCGGTTACACGAAAGTGATCGCCAGCCTCCCCGTGATGGTGGCTTTTCGGTCTGGGGTACCCGAGTCCCCAGATTTCTTGGTCATGTTTCACTCGATCATGCGTCAAGAGACATTGTGATTTGTTGTATAAAAGGCCTGAAGAAAGAATGGTTACGTCTTTTGAAATGTTTCCGTTGATTAACAAGGGAAAAATTCTAACTAAAACGACCTAGATCCCTCACGTTGGCTCTTCCTTATATCTTTGGTGCCATTGGCGAGAACACTCTCCACGTTTTTGGAGCTGTCAACCTCATCAGCATCCCGGTTGGTTAGTATAACCTGATATTTCTTCTCGGTTTAATGGCTACTAACTGGCGAAATTACAGTGTGGGCTTTCTACCCAGAATCGAGCCAACGCACACTTGAGGAGATTGACTTACTCTTTGCCGCTGACTCGCCCTGGGTCTGGGCCACCGAGTCTAACTTCAAGAGACTCAAGGCTGATGATCCAGCTCTTGGTGGTGCTCGTAACCGAAATAGCATTTCGGAAGAGGAGAAAGGCCTTGAGAAAGGGTTCAATCCGGACACAAAACATGAGGAAACTGTGTGGAACTACTAGGTGTCCCTAACTTGATCCGATATTGTCACCAATGCATCCAGTGGAACCCAGTGATTTTGACGCCGAGTCCAATAAGTATATCGACCTAGGGGTAGCGAAATGATTCCACAGTAGGTGGATGTGAAAACCTAGTAATCGAGGTGGCAGATTGAAAGTGTCAATTTATGGGCCACAAAAACGGCTAAACAAGAGAGTCTTCAACTTGATCCGTTAGAGAGATCATTTTCAGGGGTTTGTCAAGTAGCATTTAGCTGGTGACTGATAATAGATCCTCGGATTTGACTAGGCTTTAGAACCTATGAAAGCCCAATGTACTCGAAAGACAATCAAAGTGCCAATCTAGTTAGATTCGTAGACTTTGTCCGTCTTTTGCTGCAATTTCCCTTCATATTGACATGCTGAGGGATGTTTTATCCGCATGACTTGATTAAGAGGGTATGGACAGGGAAGACATTATGAATAAGGATTTTCAATACAGTGACCATTCAAATGTATTGTAAAAACATGCGAATAAATTGGGACAAGCTTGTAGCGGTGATAAATACAAAAAGCTCTTTGTTCTATGCAGCTAAAAATGTCTGACCTGACAGATCATATCGACAAAAAGAAAATCATAAAGAAATCAAACTTGCACATATCGGTTAATGGGCTCAGCATACTATATTAGTTAGCCATGCGTCCGAAATTATTTGGATTGTTTGGAGCACTTACTGCCAATCACACCGTTGACGGGAATATCAATAGAGGTAGTATAGCTGGCGGCATCACTCAGGAGGTACACGTAGGCACCGCCGAGTTCTTGAACTTCAGCCAACCTGGGGAAGCCACCATAATACTTGAGCTGCTGCTCCCAGTCGGGTTGTTGAGGCACCCAGTATGTCATTGCGGTCTTGACCAATCCGGGCGACACGCTGTTGACACGGATACCGTATTGTGCCCATTCCATTGCCAGAGTGTGGGTCATGTTTCGAACACCGGCCTTTGAAGCGCCGTATGGGGTGGAAGGGACACGCTACAATCCGTGATTAGCAATCATCTGAATTTAAGGAGAACCGGGATGGTATACCTTGTTAGGACGGTACGAGGCCATGGACGCTGTGAAGACCACAGATCCCTTGATACCGAGCTTAATGAAAGCACGAGCAGCAGCGCGCGCCGTGTAGAAGGCACCAAAGAGGTTTACATTAAACAAGCTCTCGATCTCCTCCTTGGTGAAATCGAGAGCGGCCTTGTGGTGAGTACGACCGGCGTTAACAACCATGCCGTGCAGTGCACCAGCTTCCTCAATTATCTTATCAATCGCCGCGGTAATAGTCGCTTCCTCGGTGACATTGGCGTTGAGCGCAAATATCTGACCTGGGTAACGCTTTGCAACAGCGGCAAAGTCATCACCAGTCTCTCCAATGTCAATAGAGTAGATCTTGGCGGCGCCGTTGGAAAGACAGCATTCTGCAATGCCCAGACCGATTCCGCGGTTGGCGCCGGTAACTTCAAATATCATATTAGTTGGAGCTGATTTTTGTTTCTCATGGTTAAGCACATACTAGCGATGATCTTTCCACCAAGAGTAACTTGAGTCTGGGGAGCATCTGCCTGGGTAGTGGTGGATTCTGGGGAAGTTGCGGCGGGGAACATAGTGAGAATTATGTGTTAGAAGATGTATGCAGGTAAGGAACTAGGAGAAAGTTGAATGATAACGGAGAAAAAACAAGTCCCAAACTGGACTTTTAAAGAAAGCTCTCTCATGCTAGTCATCTGTAGATCGTGCATTAAGCAAGATGCTCCACTTGGAACAGCTCGAGTCGGTGATCCCCCGAGACGGGACCTAAGGTCCACTTACTACACTCTCATTGGACTTGATACCACAACTTGCTTGGTTCTTGAAGACGAGATGAATGAGGGGTTAGATTTCCCCAGTTGAGGTTGTAACGCGCCTGCGGGGCTAAGACCTCAAATTGTTATTACCCGATTTCTTCTTTTATCCATGGCATAACGTCTCAAGAACTCGGCCATCTCCATCCTCTCTCTCCCCGATCACAATCAGAACCGCTATGCTTCACGAAGATGGCTGCCCTGCCTGTATGGAACCTTCTAAAGGGCAAAACTGCCGCGATTACCGGTGGAACTACTGGAATTGGCCGCGCAATTGTGCTGGCGTTTATCACTCAGGGTTGCAATGTCGCTGTCAACCATCTAGGTCTTCCTAAAGACGATGCGCATCGCCATAGTCTTATCGAGGAAGTCAAAGCTATCGAGAAAAGTGGTGTCAAAGCTGGAAAGATCTTGGAACTTGCGGGTGATGTGACCAACCCACAGACAAGCACAAAATTGGTCAGTGAAGCTGTGTCAGAATGGGGTAAATTGGATATTTTCGTTGCCAATGCCGGCGTGTATAAGCAAGCAGATTTCCTGAAGTGAGTCAGATTGGATGTGATTTCTCTGTTTGCAAAAGCGGGGCTAACATAATCTTAGAATCGAACCCTCACTCCTAGACCAAAGTGTGGACTTTAATATCAAAGGCTGCTTCTATTCTTGTCAAGCAGCTGCCCGCCAGATGGTGAAACAAGGACACGGCGGTTCGATCATCGGAATTTCTTCCGTCAGCGCTCTACTTGGCGTGGCTTGCAAACCCATTATACTCCCACAAAGGCTGCGATCTTGTCAATGATGCAGTCTATGGCAATTTCGCTTGGAATGGACAAGATTCGATGCAATTCCCTGATGCCTGGCACTATCGCCACTCAACTGGCCGACCAGGGCATGAAGAACCCTACTAAGAAGGCTGCTCTCGAAGCTCGCAATTCTGTCGGCCGCATCGGTGACCCTGAAGATATGGCTGGTCCTACAGTATTCTTGGCTTGCGAAGAGGTGAGTCGTTATGTCAACGCTACAGGTGTGTTGGCGGATTGCGGAATGTATAGTAATTCGCAGTAGCTGAGTTGAGCTTTTCACTTGTTTTTTGCGGTCATGTCCAATAGACTTAAAATCGAATTCATTGCAGCTTTCACAGATTCTTTTCAATTTTCAAACTTGCGTATATCAATTACGTCTAATTTTACTTCTCTCTCCCATTCCTTATTCAGAGTGAGAGCAGGACGATCGTGTCTCCAAATTCATCATACAGATATTCCAATAATGTAGTGTTGTTCCGTACTAAAATTCTTTTTCATTGAACAATTTATGCCTTCCCAGCAGAGCCACTGATCTCCATCCACTTGATGGCCAGATCTGCCACCTTTTGAATGCCTTCCTCAATCAGCTGAGTATGTGGCATTTTATCCACATTTGCCCGAAGATGCTCATAATAATCATCCAATACCAGTCGGTTCACATTGATCTTGCTAACTCCAGCAGCCACGCAGCGCTTCATCAGTTCCGGCTCAAAGCCATTAGTACCGTGGAGAGCGAGGTTGACGCGGCCCTTCGCCTGCTGACGAATTTTCTCAAACCTAAGGTTGGTATAAGCAAATATACCAGCAATATATGTGGTCTTTGACTAACCGTTCAAAATCCAAATGGGGCCCGCGTGGTCCATATTCACCATGGACATTGCCAAACGCGGGAGCAAGAACATCCACTCCGGTGGCTACGAACTCGTCAACTTCCTCAGCCGTGGTCATGCAAGCTTCCAATCCTGTCGTATCCATGACCCCATCTTCCCCTCCTTCGATGCGGCCGGGCTCCGCCTCGGTAACTTTCTGTCGCTCATTGCAATATTGCACTAGCTCACGCGTCTTCGATAGATTGACCTCTTTATCGTAATGCGACATGTCAACCATGATACTGTCGAATGGTAGCTCGGCAGCGCGCTTGATGATGTCTTCCGATTGCGCATGATCAAGATGAATACTGATGGGTACGCTGGCGCGTTTGGCAGCGTCCGCAGTGGTGCGAATAAGCAAGCCATTGGTGGCCTCGATTGCCCATGGAAAAAATTGGATGATCAGGGGTGAGCGTGCGGTCTCAGCAGCCCGTACAAGGCCTAACACTTGTTCGATATTGTATGCGATGGCGGCGATAACGCCGTAGCCACCGGCTTCTGCATCGCGCAGAATGCGCTTATGGCAGTTTGACTCTTTCCAAGACATGCTGTAGGTGGACTCTGGGTGTGTTGACAGCGAGGCAGGGCTTTCCAGAGGAATTTAAATATATCAGGACTAATTGAGTCATGTTTTCCAATCCTTGCCCACTCAAATTGATAAATTGCCTTGAATACAGCACGGGTAGAGCGGAGATGCACCGGTGGGGTTCATTGATGTCCCCGAGACGAGCAGTGGAGCCCCGCCATCGGTCTTTCTCCAAGTGTCCGGGCATACTAGCCTCTCCCGGCGCTACCTTCCCTTTAATTTTTATTCGTTAGTAGCTAAACATTTGGATTATTTGGAGACAAGCTCTAGTCATGTTTTCAACTGGATTTTGATATTGCGGCTCGTTTTGCATTTTCCTTCAGCTCCTACTCAACATATACTCAACCCGATACTCACCCGACATCCAACAATATGGAAGGCCCTTTCGAGTCGCACGACCCGCGATTCAGCGCTATCGTTGGCTCATCTCCAACATTAGAGCTCTTAGCAGAAAATTAATCCTATACTCTCGCTCACAAGGCTGGAGTTTTCTTCCCGGATACAAGCAACCTATACATTACTAGCAACCGATGCGTCGATTCCGAGGGAAACCAAAAAGTTCACATTACACGCGTCGAACTAAACACAGCTCCAGTCACTTGCGAAGTTATCACTCCTCCCATTCCAATGGGAAATGGAGGTGTAAACTATGGCAAAAAACACATTCTCTTCTGCGCCCAAGGAACCATGACTGAACCGAGTGGCCTTTATCGGATATCTACAGAGCCTCCTTATAAAACCGAGATTTTGAAGACATATTTCTGGGTCGACCTTTAATTCCGTTAATGACGTGTTAGTACACTCTGATGGGTTTGTTTTGTTTACGGTTCCCATCTACGGCTTTGAGCAGGGATATCGACCCACGCCTCGTTTGCCCAGCCAGGTGTATAGGTGGTGTCCCGATACTGGGGCTATTCGGGCTATGGCTGATGGATTTGGAAGACCGAATGGTATCTGTTTCTCACCTGATGAGAAGATAGTGTACATCACCGATACAGACCGAGTTCACGGCGACGGGACCGTCGATGACCAGCGAGTCTCGTCGATGTAAGCATCACAACCTCCCTCTGAGGCTATGAGAACTTTTTGGCCTGCCATGCTGACTTTCATGACAAGGTACACTTTCGATCACACGGAGAGCCGTTCCTTGTTAATCGACGACTCTTTGCTATGGCAGCCGAGGGAATTCCAGATGGAATAAAATGCGATTGCGAGGGGAACGTGTACAGTGGCTGCGGTGATGGAATCAATATTTGGTCACCAGGTGGTGTTCTTTTAGGGCGTATTTTGATTGAAGGTGGCGTCGCAAACTTTTGCTTCGGGAGAAATGGAGATATCTTTGCTCTGAATGAGCATCGACTCTGGAGAGTACAGTTGGGAGCAGAAGTAAACGGTGCGTTGCTGGGCATATAGAGAGCTTCGTCGTGGGACGGTATGATTTAATACAAGGAAGGCTTTCGATACTATTTCAAATTCGATTATCTCGAAAGAGAAACCAAAAACCAACTCAAATACTCATCCAACCGGAGAACCATTGGGAGACCCGTGCCTTTCCCATATTTGTTGCAGCTCAGCCCCTAAAGACCTGGTTGGCCAGCCAGTTCGGTCTCGGCAGAGGTCAAGTAACTCCACAATTGCCCCTCGTGCTTGATTATCTTGCGTAAACATTCCAGCTATGAGGAAGTTAGCTCAGCTTTTCGTATGTATATAAAACATCACGCACCTATGAATAAGGCTTGGGACGACATTAAGCTTGATGCGTTGTCCGTCAATGTCATGGCGATACCACAAATATCGTCCACGCAGCGCTTGATGACACTTTGTCGTTCAATGAATTCATCCAGCCCTGCTAGGCTAGGCTCATGAGCTAGCAACAGAATGTTTGACACATTGAAAAATTGCATTGCCACAGCTGCGTGACCTGATTAACACATGACATCCACCGTAAAAAAGCTCTCAATTTGTAGCACTTACCAAAGGAAGCTGGGCGAATCCAAATTGGCCGAAAACACTTCGAGCGATCGCGTGGCCCAAGTGGCAGTGGAGAGAACTCAATCGTCAAATGTTGACGCCAGTCATTAAGCATAGTGCGTAGGTGGATTCCCTCATCAATGCGACTTTGGATACTCTCTTTGGTACTAATATCCGCACAATATGAAATCACCTTCGCGGTGATATAAATCGATCGCATAGCAAGTTCATGCGGCAGTAATGATGAAAGGGTCTTCTGTGGCACCCAGAATGTTAAAGTCTTGCGTTTCTCGCGGAAAGCCGCCCAGATATCCTGGCAAAGCCATGCCCACCAAACGGCGGAATGAAGACCACCAGATTCCCCATGAATGGTTTGGGATCGCTGAATCAAGAAAACACCTTCAAGGTGCCGTTCCCAATCATTAGTGGAATTGTCGAGCATCTCGTAGGCTGAAATTATGAGAGTGGTTGCGAGTAGCTCTAGGCTGGTCTTGTAGCTGGAATATTGCATCGCTTTTTGCACGTAGTGTAGAGTTTGGTAGTAATATTGAAGCGCTGCTTCCTCTTTATTGGGCATGTTCTCATTATCCAGTCGAGGATTCAAAGCTAGGTGGCGAGAGGCGAGAGCAAGGATGGCATTCATCAAACCAGCATTGTGGATCTTTAGGAGTTGGTCAATATTTCACGCGGATGATATTGGCAATCAAGAGATACTCGTACCGCCAAATGTGCAACAAATGTAGAAAATTGAGTCGTTGGATCGAAAAGGTCAATCTAAATACCGCCTATTAGTCTATGATATTGACGTCAATTGTACCCCCGCCTTACCCATGAGCACACTTGGTGCACAAAATGCTCGAATAATGTCTGCTCGGCAGGTAAAAGCTCGATCGGCTTTGCTGCTTGCCAGATTTGCTCTTCTTCAAGCACGCTACGCGCATCCGCCGAGCCATAAGTCGTATTACTAGCATGCGAGCTATCCAATACCTGGGTCGCACGCTGAAGTGAGCTGGGCTCATCTGAGCCCTCAGCCCCCGAATGGTCAAAGGACAATATTTGGGTCGATCGAAGATGAGGACTATTCGCCAGGTGTAGACTATCCCTAGCGGCATCGCTTGCAAGAAGTCCAAACCATTGGACTGCCGCAAAGGAGGCATTTGATGGTGATAGGTAGTCATCATAGTATGCCACTGGGCTCTGGTTTGACACCGGATCGTTGACTGATGAACGGTCGAGTAGATCCAGGTTAGGCAGGGAGCTAACTTCACCCGATGCGGGCCAAGATGCAGCAACTGGTTCAGTATGGTCATTAGATGCAGGTACCGGAGCAGAGTCACTTGAAATATGAGGCTCTTCCTGTAGAGCAGGTGCCGACTGCTGGGTTATTGTCACTGCTGCAGTCTCCGTAGTTGTCTTCTCTGCCGCAGGCTGATTAACATTATGATAAGCCGACGTGGCATAATCACAGGGCTTTTCCTTTCTCGCACAAGGACCACATATTGGCTTGACTTCGTCGCATTTCAAATGCCTTTTTCGACATGTTATGCTACATCGATCGCGTTAGTCAATGCACACATGCGGAAAGCAAAGGACTCACTCACCAGCCCTTCGTAGTCCTCAGGCCACGCCCTCGGGACTTTCGAATGCGGACTCGCCTCGAAGCGGCTCGCGGTGCCATAGTTGTGGTTTCATCAGCGCTGTCGATGCTGTAGTCAAGATTCGAGTCCATCGTGGCGTATTCCAGTAGTCTGTACGTGATGGTCCCCGTCTCGGGGACATCGTCGGTGCAATGGTAGTCACGTGGGATCTCCCCCACACCCCCGCAATCATCCCCAACATTCGTGCCTGACTGACATCCATGATTGATCAAGAATGGTTAGAGAGAAAAATATATCGAATGATTTGGGTTTTCAATCTTACGGGGCGCAGGGGCAATCAAGGTCATAGGGGTATGTAGTGATGACTATGTTCCAACGAGGTCTTGATCGGACAGGAGGAGCTCAGCATCCACCATATATCTTTACCATCTCACCCCCCAAAATAGGTTCCAGCCTCATCAATAAGGTATGTACGTTTCAACTGTCATAAATTGCTGAAACATAAAGCTCAACTGTGTACTCGGTGATTGCAAGATAATCATAGACATCAAGTTGCATTCGATTAGTAGAGCAGAGATGTGTAGATTGAAGACAAACGAAAAAGGTATCATTGAAAGAATATCTACAAACAATTGAATCATCAAACATCACCCAGGATACTATTCTACTCCGCATCCAAAGGTGCAACAGGCGGCTGATCATCCACCTGATTACCACCTCTCTTCTTCTCATTACTTTCCCAAAACGGCAACTTCCAACCACCCTCACTCTCCGGCGTCGCCAATCACAACCGCATAAGATGACGTCTAGGCGTAGGCGGCGCATGATCCGTATACGAAGTCCGCGCATGCAAAATATGCGAATTAGCTAAGAACTGGATATCACCAACATCTAGAATCATATGCAGCGAGAGATGGTTGCAATTCTCCTCCAACATCTTCAGAGCTTCCTGCTGGGCGTCCGAGAGAGGCGGGATAATGCCTGCGTCGGAGAAGCGGGTGAGAGAGCGGACGTAGTAGGGGTCCCATTTTGTGTAGACGCGGCCTTGGTCGCCGCGTTCGAGGTAGATGACGCTTGTGCGGATGTATTCGTCTTGGCCCTTGCTGGTTTCGCCTTTGCGGTCGAAGTACCAGATTGGTTCGGTGAGGGTTTTGAGGACGTCGGGGCGTTCGGTGGCGAGGGTGTTGTAGACGTGGTGGGAGGAGACGATATCGGATTCGCCGCCTTCGAGGGCTTTGGCGATGCAGAGGAGGCCGACGATGTCGGAGTCGTCGGCGTGGAAGAATTGGCTGTAGGGAGGGTGGATTAGGAATTGGGTCTGGATTGGGATTTTGGGGGAAAGTGGCTTGTTGACGGGACATACCGAGCGTTGGTGCGGTAGATGCGCACTTTGTCGAACTGAGTTGAGTCCTCGCCGAGATCCTTGACGTGGCCCAAGACGTGGCAGCGGCTGTTTTGGCTTATGAAATAGCCAAGGTAGGTCCCAAGGCCCATGTATGCGACGGCAGAATTGTGATTGCCCAATTTCTCAACAGGGAAACCCTTGAACAGAATGAATCCCTTTCCATCAATGATATCCTTGCGAAGTGTTTCCAAGTACTCTGCAAGCTTGGGCAGGGCGAAGTTGGACTATAACGCAAGTTAGCTGACAAGAATATGCATCTCAGACAATCTGTGGAACCTACCTTGGAAATACCAGTAAGAGGGGTCTTGGATGCAAGCAATGCATCCGCCGCGGTGCTCAGTTCCTCCACTTGCTCCTCAGTGAATTTATGTGTCCACTTCTCTGGGTTCTCGCGATAGTCTTCAGCCTTCCATGGCGTTGGGCCGGTGATCTCGCGGGGAAAGAGATCAAAGGGCACAATGTCATCGTAAAGCGGGGGATGTTGACCGGTCGTTTTCAATCCGTCGGGAAAGATATCTCGCGGGGCAGTGCTGGCAAGTTATGGGCGCTGTAGGAAGCGCATCTGTAAGAGCGGGAGCCATGATAGACGCGAGATGTAAACAAAGAGGCTTTTAGCAGGTCGAGGATGAACACAGCAAAGCAAACAATAAGGCTTGAATAATGTATTGATGATGCTGGTCAATGGAGGCGCTAGTGCCTATTTATAATTTCGCAATCCCGCCCGAGATCTAAATGACGAGATGGGATGTCGTCTTCTTGTGTGAACAAAGGTGAGGAATCGAGTTGCCAGTATGGCGTGCGAGAGACGCACTCACTCTCTCACAGGACGAGGCATGGCGAGTTGGATTTCCAATAGGGTGAAATGGGTTTCACGGGACTAACGGGTGGAACATAATTGCAACAATCGTCCCGAACGGAGTTGCAAAGTCTTGGTGAGTGCGCTTGACTGGGCGAGTCATGTTGATTGGGAGACTTGGGCGGGGGTAGATGTTGTGATTATTGGGGTGTATAGATTGCCGGGAAAACAGAATCTATGACTGATAGAACTCATGTTATGTCAATAGGTATGTTTGTTATTAACTATCAGTTCTATTTGTTATTCATATATAGCCAGGAGGCTGCAGGTAACAGCAAGTGATGGAATGGATGTTGGATTAAAGATGAAATAAGGATGACCCGGCTGATCGGCACCGACCCGACAACCCGATACATCAAGAATCTAACTACTGTACCCAAACACCTGCACAGTGAGCAAGGTGATCTAGGAAGTACTCGGCCAACAATTGTAGTCTTCTCAATCTTTGAATGTCCATTGGACCTCGTCTCTGTATATAGATAGTAGGCGATCATCTTGGATCTCCCGAGATTGCTGCTTGTGGTTGGCCAAGTGATGCCTGAGAGCAGGTTGTCTCAAATAATAAAGCAGACTTTCTCGGGCGAGAGAGAATTGGATCTGATAAAACGTGAAAGATAAGATGGTTGCTTATTCTTGATTGTTCACCAACTAAGTATTTCTCATCGGTTGCTTTATTCAGTATCTCCCTTACGGTTGACTAGAAACCTTTGTATGAGTATGAGAACAAGCAAACATTTTGGCCTCGATAGTTCCCAGGCTTTGCGAAATATATTTGGAAGCATAGTTGAATTTCAAAGTTTTCGTTTCTCCCACCTACAAATACGAGACTCCTACCTATCGTTAGTAGGCTGGGTCTATTTACGAGATCGATAACTTGGCGGGGACCTTGCTGCAACCCGATAGCACTCAGTAGGCCAGAGATTCCTCCGACCAGAACGATGCGGTATGGTGTCGCATTATTGTGGTCCAGAATGGTTTTGGAGCTTTTGATACCTAAGGGATATCTAGGTGGGGTTTTTGGCTGGGGCAACGAGTAATGGGCATCAAAACGGACTTACATGAATAGAATAGGTGGACGCTGAAGAAGCTGGTGTCAAGCTGGCCCTGGGCGAACACCAGCGGCGTTGAGTCTAGCACAACACGATCCAGAGTGAGTCCCTGGCAGCTATTGAAGGTGGCTGCATAAGCCAGACGCAGGGGAGACTCATCGTTGTAATCGTTGTAAGACAGGGTTTACCACTAATAAAGTGTGATTGTGTTATACTCTTGCTTCTTGAATTCTTCCTAAACGGATAAAACTACGCTAGAAAAGGATACGCTAATTGCGTTGCATTAGTTACATGAAGCGCGCTCTATATGAGCTAGCCGTAACACCGACTCTCATACTCCGTATATTACTTCTCTAACACCACCCCTTACTCTCTATCAAAAAGCCAGCCCGGTCGTCTATCCTTCTACTTTCGATTTAACATGAACAGCATGACTAAAAGAATCGGACGCTACCGTACCGTCCCAAACTCTGACCAATGCAAACAAGGATTGAGCTTCCTCTTTCGGGGTGGCACCCCCCACCCAGATTACTCACGAGAACAACCAGAACCTCCTTATCAGGCATTCGGATGCGGTCCGACGCCCTACCAGTGACATTCGGCACGCCTGCCCGGTGATTCACTCAACAAATTCTCGAGGAAGATTCAGTCATTCTTTGAACAGATTTAGAATCATATCGTGTCTCATGCCATCTTCTCGCTGACTACCTTACCAATTGTTTTTTCTGGGTTATCGAATTTATACTTTCACCTTTAAATCGCCAGCATATCTACACTCCATTTCTCCGCATTCCAGCACATGGCCCCCCGCCACATCAATATCGCGGTCCTAGACACCGACGTCCCCTGTCTTTCCGTCTACAACAAACGAGGCCTCTACAGCTCCCAGTTCCGCGTCCTGCTCCAAGCAGCCGCTCACCGTATCAATAAACATGCCGACACCACTTTCCAAAACGGCCCCCTAGCCGTCCATGTCACGGCCTTTGACGCCGTCGGCGGCTCACTGCCACCTCTCGGGTTTCTTCGCGCAAGCCCGCGTACCTCGACCGAGCCCGTCAACGGGCCATTTGGCGTCATCGACGCTATCCTGATTACCGGGTCCGCGTCGTCGGCATATGACCCGTTCCCCTGGATCGCAGAGCTTCAGTCCTTCATCAAAACGGTTTATGCGAAGTACCCACTGGTGAAGATATTCGGCTCCTGCTTCGGGCATCAAATCATCGCGCAAGCGCTGCTCGCCACGCCTACAATCGATATACCCATCACCAACACATTCAATGTCCAGCCCGCGTCTACGGGTTTCGAAATGGGCATTCACCCCATCACACTGGACCCTGCATTCACAGCACAATTCCCGCCCCTCGCCCGGACATCTTCCAATGGCCCTTTCCGCATCCAACTCATCCACGGAGACCAAGTACTGCCCACCCCACAAGCTGTCGCCGCAACGACATCCGTAGGACAAACATCCGTCTCTCTCCCCGCGCCGTGGATGAACATCGGCAGTAGTGCGGCTTGTCCGTGCCAGGGACTGTATATCCCCGGTCGAATCCTGACGTATCAGGGTCACTTTGAATTCGATACGTTTGTGAACAGCGAATTGGCTGCCGAATTTGGACGGCGCTCGGGATGGTCTGCGGCGCGGGTTGCCGAGTATGTGGATCAGATTAATGTTTCGCGGGTTGAGGGACAGGAGGAGGATGATGATGATGATTCTAAAGCTGCGGCGGAAGCTGTGGTGCTCTTTTTTGCAGGGGAAGATGCAAGCGCTAAGTTTGAGGGTGTGCAGGTGGCGGATGGATTGATGACGCCGCCGCTTGAGGAGGTTTCTGCGTGAATGGGACGGGGGCTGGAGGGTCGATTATTCGGATGGTTGTTCCATTCTTGCTTTGAAAGCGCTTGTCAGGTTATTAGCGGGGCAGGTTATGGTAATGATTGTAAGCTGTCATTACCAGCCGTCGGCGGCCCCTCGACAGTGGCGAGAATTGGGTTGCCTAGAGAGTGTTGCTGGACCCTGCGTTTCTGCGACACGGTTGGTATGTTGATTCTTCAGGGAAGGCAAGGAGGAAATGTCATGCATATACGATACCCTACAGACCGAGCTCAGCTGTGTGATGGCGAACTCGGGGTCTGAGATATTTCGCCTCGTAAACATATGAAGCGATGGCATGTCTAACCTTTTGAGTTATTGAATGATCAATGCAACCAACTGCCTTGTATTTACGGATTGTTCGGGGCTTTTCGGATTTTAAAGTATTTTCCTGATACATTGGAGGCCTTATGGCCTGTTTCATGTAAACCGTGACTCTAAAAAAGTAAGCTCGGGCGACGTCCGACCTGTGAACTTGAAAATCGTAGCTAGAGCTCGGGAGTAGTTTAAAGCAGAATGATGAATGCTTGCGTTTGTAAGTACCACGGACCTTGAACCTCAATTCAAGAGAATCCATTAGTAGAATAATATTCAATGAATCTCGTGCGCTAGCCTTACCAGATTGATAACCGTCGGGTGCACACCTCCCCAAAATAGACGCAGGAGTAGTTAGTAGTAAACGCAGTTCGCAAGCTAGTCAACCAAGCTAGTCTTGATTAGTTGGCTGTAGTACAGTAGTAACAACTAGAGCTAGGCGATAAAGCTTCCTTCCCCGATAGTGATACGCAGTTACGCACACCACGACCTTACTGTACCAGTAACGTCGTACCGAGAACGCAAATCTCCACCGTGACAGATCTCCGCTCCGCCGTTTCGGGACCACACACCCCACCACCAAGGAAGAGGAGAAAGACGGAGGAGGAGGAAGAAGGAAGAGCGATAAGACGGAGAACGGAAGAGTTGGGGATAAGAGAATAATATTCTTGAGATTCGAGATGCAATTGCCAGAATACAATAGTAAATCCGCTCTTGAAAAATAGCTTGCGAACCACAGGATACACTACTCTTACTACAGTATATTTAGTTGGCAATTTATACTTGGTACCGGCAAAGGTATTCAGAGTTTTCCAATTCCCAATTATTTTCCAATTTAAATTTCCCTTCCCCTTCCTTTCCTCGCAACAGTTCCATCCCATCTCCTCTCTCTCTCCTCCCTCCCATCCCCTCCTGCACCTGCACGACCATCCCCATCCGGGATGGCGTCCTTACCGAAGACACCGGTCCACCAATCAAGATGCAGGTAAATGGGAGAATTGGCCTCCACCTTCCAGTCCTTCGCACCTATCATGCTGCTTTGGTATGCTCTTCATCGGCATGTGCCCCGTGCTGGGTGGAGTCGGGTAAACTCAGCGTGAGCCGGAGTTGGGACTTGGGACTGTATTACAGTACGACTGGTGGTTATGCGACGATACAGGTGCGGGAATTTAAAGTTGGAGCTGGGCGGGCGAGGTCGGAGGAGTAGGAGGGGGTTGGGATGGATGGGAGCTGGGAAGAGGAGGGGAGAATTGATTTGTAGATTTCGGTTCATGAGTCAGATAGGTGATTGGTGCTATTTCTTGTGTTTGTGTCTTCCTCAGTGTCCATAGAAGGCAGCTACAGCTACAGCTACGGAGAGAGACCGGTACTTCACGAGCCAGCCTCGGTATCGCACGGCACCGGGCCCGAGCTGGAACTGGAGACTCTGGGTATCTCCGTTTTCTTTGTGTCTTTCGGAGGGTTTGGGAGCCACCAGAGAAAATAAGCTCTTTGTGAGATTGCCATTGTGTTTGGAAAGTAGATCTCAGTCTTGATCTTTATTTTGACCTCGTTATATTATTTTGTTCTTTCTAGGGTTACCTGGTTCGTGTTAATCGTACAAGAAGCTACCAGTTAGTAGTAGTAAAGTGCTTGTATACATTACCAACCGTATGTATCTCCGGTGAGCCGGGTACGGGTAATACGGAAAGTAACGTGGCGCTAAGGCATTCGCCACCCGGAGCTCCCCTCCTTCGCTCAAGAGCTTCTGGAATTTCTAAATGCTGAGAGCTTCGGAGCTGGGGAGAGCTTCGGAGGGGCCGCTGATAGCGCCTATCGTGACCATCTCCATTCACGGGAACAAGGAAGGATAACTAGCCCACCATTGTATACAATCCGCTGCAAGAATCAACAAATAAATATAATAGTAACCTGAAGCAAGTATCATTCAACTGGACCAAAAAAAGCTGATCCTCCAGCTTTCCCTCGTCCGGCGTTCCACCGGGCTCTCCGAAGCGTAAAATGACCGTACGCACGATCCCCAGCTCCGATTAGATGAGGAAAGCAGTACAGTACCTTTTGTACCTCTCGGCACCCATGTACATCATGCATGCGGACCGCGTCCGTCTCTAGCTAGGGCGGGACTCGAGCTGAAGGGGAGGGCCCGGTAGATCCTACTAGATCGTTGATAGTGAGAATCGGATCAAATTTTTCAGCTGTGCCTGGGGTGGGAGATGGAAACAAGCAAATAAAAAGACCAGATGAGAAACGCTGGTTATTTACGTCTGGTATGGTAATTACATTGCTCATGACGGAGCTCTGGTCCTAAAGCAGCACTCAACTGTAATAATACTAAGAGTAACTAGGCGGGCTCTTTTACTTTGTCGGTTGTAACCATTTGGTAAGTTTCTTTAGGTACCATTACGCTGACCAGTTTACGCAGCTTACCACTGGAAGTACCCGTCTTTTCAGTCCTGTGCCACTCGATGAGCCGCGCTTTCGTTCATCCTTTCTTCTCCTCTCTCCTCCCCACCAGAGATTCAAGGGCCCTTTTTTTGCGTCTCTCCAGTCTGGTGATCCCCGATTGTGTTCATTTCTGTTCTCCTCGACGTACATATACAGCTCTCCGGGGTTCTCCTGCTCTCTATACTCCCCCGCCGAACCTCCTCCCCCCCCCCACACAGACTAAAGCACCAAGAGAACGAACCACAAGCAGTGCGACAGAGAGAGACAGTCAGAGAGGGAGAGAGAGAGAGCACATATGCACCATGCCTCCTCGAAGCTCGCTGACGAGCTCGTTCTCGGTCACCGACGCCAACAATGAAGTCATTTGTCCCTTGAAAAATAACGACGGTTCGAGTTGTCGCAAGCGATGTACAGGAGTAAGTTCTACTATCTTTCTGTCGTCTTCGTTCTCCTCGCCTTCGTTGTCCCCCTCCCCAAGGGAGAAAGAGAGCAGCTTTGCCCTTCGAGCCCCACCCTATCACCACCGAGATTGAGTACGATGGCGTGGGAAATTCCCCCCTACGATTAATTCGATTGAAATGGTCTCGATCGAAAGCTTCCATGTAGCTAACCTCCATGACCTTTACAGGAAAAGCGCTATCGCTCCATGCAGGAGCACATCCGACGTGCGCATCCGAACCACTACATCCCGAAGCTGCCGGCTACCGAGGAGAGCTTCCTACTAATGGTCACCACCCCGCCCGATCAACGTGCACACTTGTCCCCGCCAGAACCAGCTCGTCCTCGACGTCCCCACGGCCATGGTAAGTCTAGCGCCTGTATTTTCTCAATGTTCTTCCTCCCCGGAGACAGGGATTGTTAACGGTTACTCGCAGATATCGCGGATAGAGACATCTACGTTGCTGATCCCAGCTCCCCGGCCACCCCTCGAGCTCTCGACGAACCCCACCCTGCTGCTGCGACCGCAGCCGTTGCCCTCGCTCAATTGCACCACCATCGCTTGGCTTCCGACTGGGATACTGATATGGTACGTACTTTTTTTGCTTCTTTATTTTTCTCTGGGCATCCCCCGCGATTCTCCAGATAAGAAGATAATTTGACTAACACTTTTCCCCGCGCTCTTTTTACCCCACAGGACGCCCACTCTGATAGCGATATCCATCAAGGCCGTATGCGCTCTTCCATTGAACTCCCATCGCTGCGCGACCACTTCAAACAAGAATCTCTGCCGCCTTTCTCTTCGCCCCGCCCGCGGGAACTTCTGCCGTCAATTCTCAACCATTCTCCCCCCGGTCGCTCTTCCACTCTTCCCCCGATTCAGCGACGAGACAAGCTTTCCCGCCCGCGCAAATCATCCATTACGCAGTCGGCCCGCAAACCCAAGCATGACCGCCCGAAATCAAAGGAATTCGGTCGGCGCCCGAGTCTCGGCGATCGCAAGGCCCTTTCTGCTGAACCTCAGACTGCTGCATGGGCTCAGGGCAAGCGCTGGGAAGATCTCATTGAAGCGGCAACATCCGCGACGGAAGCTGATGATGAGCGGTATTCTGAGGTCAGTTTCGGTGATACACAAGCAGGCGATTCAATGAAGATTGACATGATGGACACTCATCTCCAGGCTGGTCAATCTCCAACGATCGCTCCCCTGCTTGCGAATGTGACATCTGCACCCTCGGCACTCAAGAACCGGTCTTCTTTACCCCCAGCCTTCCAATCAGCTTCCGGACTTCCACCATTGTCCTCGCACCGACAGTTCCCGCCTCATTCATACACAGCTTCGCCATTACACAAGTCGCTCACGCCGCCACCTTTCGAAGGCCACCGTGGTCGCGACAGCGATCTGGAACCATTCCCATCCATCGAGTCTTCCCTAGACTCCATGTCCTCGGCCTCGGGCAAGAATTTCCACTCCGGCATCGCGCGCTCCATCAATTCCGACTCCAGCCCCGTGCTTAACCTCATCCCACCACTCTCCCAACAACGCCAGCACCACCGCTTCTCAAACCCCACGCCTGCGTCATTCCGCAACAATGACATCCAGATTTACTGCGCCCACTGCAAGCGCCCCTGGGCACTGAATGAGTGCTACGCTTGTACAGAGTGTATCTGCGGCGTGTGTCGCGAGTGCGTCAGCTTGTTCATCTCCAGTCCGCCCGCTTCCTTCCGCAGTCCCGGTAATGGCTCCCTGAATAATGCTCCACCCCCGGGTCCGACGAGTTACCCTAGTGCCAGGGGTTGTCCGCGCTGCCGGACGACTGGTGGCATGTGGAAGGCTTTCCAGATCGATGTTAAATGATTTATCTGGCCCCGCTGCCTGTCCCATGCCACGGCCCTTGATAGGATGCTGCATGCAAATGCAAATATATGGGGAAGTGGGTTTTACGGATGTTATGAATTATGCCTGATTTGAGACATACGGTCATTCTTTTCTTGTTTATTTTTTTGCTCTTTTTGAACATTTGGGGGCGCTTGGTGGATTGGATTGGATTGGATTGGATTGGATTGGATTAACTTCTACCGCATGATACGACATGGTCTGGCTTTCGATTTCGACTTACCTCTCGATATCGATCTGGATCAATTCCTTGACTTGACAAGGAAGACAGCCCTTGTCGCAAGATACGCCATTGGATTGGAGTATATTTTTCGGTGCCGGGCTCCGAATTGACAAAATTTTGTAAAGAAGCTGGTCTTTTTTGGCAGTGGATTTGAGACGGTCATTCCTTTCTCTTATTATTGGTCTCATGCCCCATGCCTTTTTTTTTCTCGTTCTCATGCCTTGGTTTTTACGGTTACCGGTGGCATATTGGGGGGCTTATATGGGATGTTTTTTTGATTTTGATTTTGATTTTGATTTGAGGTTGCAATTTATGTCTTCTTTTTCCCTCATTTCCTTTTGGATTTTGATCTTCATGTTCATGTTGATGGTTATGTCTATGTCTATGTCTATGTCTATGTCTATGTTTATGTCCATGCTTTGGTTGAGTCATCTATGAGTTATGTATTTCCTGCTATTGTCATTTTCATGTTCATTTTCGTTCTGCCTTTCATCTCAATCGTCAACGCCTCATATGACGCGATCTTGCACTATGCTTTCGTCGATCCAGTCTTGATTTGATGTTATCATGTTATAGAAGAGGGTGGATGGGATGAGATGAGAGGATGAGATTAGCAGGGAGTGGATCTGGTCTAGCTAGAGCGAGCTACGGCTAGACTAGTCTGCTTTGCTTTGCTCTTCTCTTCTCTTCTCTGCTCTTTGGGTTAGGGTTTGGTGGTCATCTCGTATTTGTTTCATTTTCTCATTTCATTCATCACAGTCATGGTTTATACACATGTTGGAGTACATTGCCAATCTACGTGATTTTGATAATGCCTTTAGCTTGTTTCTACTAGTATTCCCTCTTTTGATCTAAGTTCGTTTCGTTCCTCGTAGTCTACTCTGATACGCGTTCTACGGGTACACTCGCCCTATAGCTCACTGAAGGACTTGAATTGAGTCTTCTATTTCCATTTTGACGCTTCGCTCGTAGACCTCGGCAATAACTTAGAGAAAGTACGCCATTGATTCAGCTAAGATCTCGAATAGGGAAAGGATGTGAAGCTATAGCGTCAGCCTGGAAATGGTTGTCGAGCAAAGGTATTTTGAAAGAAGACCCACTGGAAGCTTGGACATTATGTTTACAGAAGCTTCCACGTCTTGCTAACATAAGATCAATCTATTCTCCATGCCCACTTTGCTACAACCATTCTAAACCAAAGTAATCCCCGTATAACACCCATCATTCCTCACCAACTCGACCTTCATCCCATCATTAAGCCCAACAGAATACAAACTGCCCCCCAGGTCAGTCACATACACAATATTGTTCTTCTGATCCAACTTCAACCCCACCGGCTCATGGAAATGTCTCGCCAAAATAACCTTTTGCATATCAACCCGCTCCCCACCAACATAAGCCCGATACAAAGCACACCCCATCGGATGCTCCCCGCGATCCGTCCAATACAACGTCTGGGTATCACTATCAATCTCAATATCAATCGGTTCCGGCAAACAATCAAACAAACACTCGATATCGGATCGATTCTCCGCCGTCTCACCGGGTGGAATGTCAAGGCCTGCGCGGAATATCTGACCCCGTCCGCCCTTGCTAGGACCCTTTTGCGTCCAGTACATAATACCGCGTTCGTCGTCGATGGCGATGCCCACGCACCATAGCCGCATTTGCTCGCCGAGTTTCATGTCTGTGGTTACGCGGCGTTGGACCACGATTTCATGGTTCGTCCCGTCGTAGTTCACCCGGTGCATGCTTGTGCCCTCGCGGTCGCAGAAGTAGAGTTTCTTCCGCGAGTCGATGGCGGAGATTTGTTTGGGCGTGTGCACTTTTCCTTTCGGAATCAGACACCGGATTTGACTCCCGTCCATATTAGCCGTCCACACAGATCCGTCACAGGCAGCCGTGCTGCGACCCATATTCGTCCAGAAAATGCGCTGACATTCAAGAGACACGTCAATCCCGTCTGGCAAATTCTGGCCCACGACGATAGGAGTGAGTTTCTGCGTTGCCAGATTCAGACGCAAGATCTTTCCGTTGGCGTGCACTTGCGAGACGTCCCGTGCATTTCCGCCCAGTCCTACATCTAGCGTGTAAATGTCCTTTGCTGCGGTGTGCGGGTTCGCGGGTTGTGCTTCTGCAGTGGCGGATTTGACGGTTGGAGGGTATAGGCCGCCCTTTTCACTCTTTTTGCCAAGACGCCCGTGTTTGATGTAGTGCTCGCGTAGCCACTCGACGGTCTTTTTGGGATCGAGACCGCGCTCTTGAACGTAGTTGTCTTCGATGTAGGCGACTGTGTCGAGACCGACTTGGTCCATTAGTTGGCAGGGGAGAGGGCCGTTTTTGAACATGTGTTCCCAGAGGAGATCGATTTCGCTGGGGTCGCTGACGCCGTCCGAGAGGATGTTCATGATTTCGCGTTTGACGGCTGCCCAGAGGCGGTTGAAGATGAATCTGGAAAGAACAAGAGTCAGCGAAGGGAAATTGGAAGATAGAAAGAAAGAAAGAAAGAAAGAAGGATACACACCCTGTTGACTCACGCCGAGCGGTAACTGGCAACAGTCCACACTCGCCCATCACATCCTCGAGGTACGTAAAAATCTTTGGATCCGTCTGACCACAAGTCATCATCTCCACAGTCCGAATCATCGGCGGCATCGTAAAATGCATATTAAGGAACCGTCTCTTCCGCTCAGAAGAAACCTTCGTAGCCAACAAACTCGACTTGAAAGACGAGCTATTCGACCCAATAATACAATCCGCAGGACATCTCTCATCCAGTTCCCGGAAAGTGTCAATCTTGAGATCCAGTTTCTCAGGAATGGCCTCAATAACCAACCACGCATTACTCACCGCAGGGCCCACCTCAGTAAAGGTCTTGTAATTGCCAAAGGGCGCCTGGGTGTACGACTCGAAATCGACAGTCGAAAAGGCCGGGTCGGTCAATCCTCCGTTGGACTGGTAAACTTCATCGCGCGCTTCGCGGGATTCTCGGGAACAGCCCTTGTCTTTGCTGATGCGGGGCATTAGCGAGTATTCCTGCTTGTGGGCGTCGATGTACTCGACGACACCCTCTAGTGCGTCTGTGGATGGATCCCGGACGTGCACGTTGTAGCCGGCTGCCACAAAGACGCAGGCGAGACGCCGGCCTAGGACGCCGCCGCCGATGATGGCGACAGGACGGTCGGTGCGAGGTTTAACTGCCATGATGGCTGGGTTTGAACAGAGTCAGATGGGAGGAAGAGTGATTTGATAATGGTGTTTGAGGACGGTTCGGTATGTCGATATGACGTAGAGAGGAAAGTGGAAGGCAAAAGGCAATCCGTCCAGAAAGGAAAGGGTCATTTATATGTGTTTTTCTCAGAAGGTTCGAACATTGAATCTTTTGCATAGGTACTTATCGACGCCGTTGATCATATTCCAAATCCTCTCTTCATTAGACGAGTCATAAACTGCGCCACCGGAAAGCCGGCAGCATCAAGAGAAAGAGAAGTATTATTTGGATCCCCTTTCAAACAAACTTCAGTTTCGGAACACTGGTATTGAAGAAGTGTGTTGCCAATATTGTGTTGAGAATGAATGGATCTATGACCCGGTTGGATATAGATCCACCAAGATGTTGCAAAACTGGGCCCGTGCCTCTCTCTCCATTTGATAGACGGGGCGGATTCGGTTCGGAGTCGGTACGGAGACAACTCGGACGTCATCGGTTTGCCGAAGTAATTCTTGCGTTCGGTTAGGTTGGAAGATGAATGAATCGTCGATCTTTTGTTATTACTTGATCAGGTTGAATGCTCCGAGTGGACGCATGGTGTGGATAGGGGTAAGCTGGATAGGGGATAGGTCTTCGTGCATGGGCAGACTGCATGTTACTGCGTGCTGCATGTAACGAGTTTAATTTAGAGATTGGAGAGCATTTGCTACCGTTAGCAACACTGTTCGCATATTTTCGATGATTTGAGCATAATGTTGAGCATAATGTTTATGCAAGTTTGTCTATTTCATTCACAGTCTATCTATTGATACAAAATGCATCCACAAGAAGTTGCACTTCCTCAACATCTAGCTAGAACAACAACACCTGATCTGTAGCCTTTGACAAAACACCCGGCTTTTTCCAACCCAGTCCAACCAGCACCTTCTTCATAGCATTAATCATAGGTGGAGGACCACCCAACAGCGTCTTATTGGCCTCATCCGCAGGTGCCAGGTACTTTTTGATCAGATCCGGGCTAACAAAGCCTCTATGCCCCTTCCATCCCTCCCCAGCTTGTGAAAGGACATACTGCACTTGGAACTTGTTCGCGAACCGCATCGCAAACTCATCCAGCTCCTTTCGCAGCAAAATATCCTCCTCGGAATTATTTGCATAGAGCAGGCTCATCTGCGTCGAGGCACTTTCATCGTCACAGATCGCACGGATCAGCTGATACATGGGCGTGATTCCTGTTCCACCAGCAATCATACCAATGTGTTTGGCATAGGCAGTACTATACTGCATAGCACCCTTAGGTCCACGAATTTTCGATCATGTCCCCGATTTGCATTGACTCGAGGTGCTTCGTCATTTGGCCCTGTGGGTACACCTTGACCAGCACCTCGATCCGGCCCAAGTCGGCATTTTTTGAGACTGGGATATACGAGCGTGAAACACTTTGACCGTTGATAGTCGCGCGCAGTGCGATATGTTAACCAGTGGGGAGATCCAGGATATCGTCGGCATTGGGGAGCCCGAACACGAAGCGGTATACATTGGGTGCGGCCGAGTCCTCCTTCAGCACGAGTGGGAAGTCCTTCCATTTGCGAGGGTCGAGAGGAGGAGTGCGTTTTGATTTGCTCTTGCTACTTCCTGTAGGCAATTTCTTCCGGAAGATGACCTTGTCGGTGCGTGTGGTGCGGTGTGGAGAGTAGTGGGTGAACTCTTGTTGGACGTCCAGCCTGGTCGATAGCCACATTGTCAAACCCATTGTTAGGGGCAGTTGGGCTACACTGGTAATACCAAATCCAGACCAGAATTAACTTGAAGAATTAGACCGGTTGGAGAGGAGAGTGCACGCATGGCTGGACAGTTGATCGACCAACTCAAGGGTGGGTCTCCATCCTTGTCGGTAGCCATGGACTGCTGCTACGCCCAGAGCACCAGTGAAACCGACTTTGGCGAAAGTGGAAATAATAGAGAAAATTGGAATCTTTCGGCTGTTTTTCACATTGATTGCTGCTGTCTGGGCAACTTGTTTGAATGTCGGGCGGTAGACCTCGATAGCCTCAGCGTGTTCCTATTCAAACTCATTAGTGGTGAAGATGACTGACAGCAGATTTGCTACTTACCTCAGTTGGAAGATCTCCGATATGATATTTTTCAAGCTCTTCCAGAGCCTCGTCGGAGTGTCCAGTCTCCTCAAATGCTTCGGTAGCATCGGTGCCAGTAACTTCAATCAGAATGGCACTGCCACCAGGATGATCTTCAAGGTACTTGGTGATATCATAGACCTTATTATGCAGGACAATCCACACATCGTCTGCCTTTTTATGCTTCTGTACTTCTTCGAGGGTGTACATTGCGAGGTATACCTTGCATGACGGCTCAGTGGAACACACGCAACCCATCACGCTGCACGGGTATATATACGATTGAACTTATACCAATCACTCCTCGCTTTCACTCATCGGACATGTTCGGATCAAGCAAAACTCCATTCTCGGCCCGAAAAGCAAGGGCAATACTTTTTTTGATGCAGACAACCTCATCTTAACTGGCGTGTCACTGCCCCATAGGCCTCTCGTGCGAAGTTCGCACGAGTTTCGGAGCCAACGGACATCTTCTTTGGGAGATGGAATGGCGTCAACTCCACTCCTCTGGATAATCGGCATTTATAACAGTCTGTTGAATTTTAAACAAGGCAAAGCTAGTGATATATAAGGATAGCTGGCGTGTGGCCCTCGTAGAACAGCGAGGCTGGAATCAGCAAATTCATTACAATGCCTATTCCCAACGAAATATCAACAAATCTCAACCCTCCGTTCTACTTGATCGGGGACGACATTTCAACAGCTCAGTCAGTCACACTTGATTCCAAATGGAAGCTTGAAGATGTGAAACGAGCTGTTGGTAGTTTCTTCCATGTGGCTCAGCCATTAGGTAGGCACCTATCAATCAACCAACGAGTCATCTCCGGTAACACCACCAGGTCTGAGCTTCCACGTCGGCGATAGCAACGAAGAGATCTCTACAGTTGAAGACATTCTTTCCACACCTTCATCCACCACCCCAATTGGCCTTCGCGTCGATGGCCAGGCAGTCCAAAGTCCCCAAGGCCCCGAGGGCCTCCCACTCGTTGGTAGCTTCTACGAAACCTTTCCCGACCACCTGGGCAATCACTATCATCTCTTCCAAATATACGGCGATGTCATCAAGACCACCACCATGGGAAAGACAACATACCTCACCGATAGCCCCGAGGTAGCAGCCGTGGCCCTCGCAGAATCAGCCTACATGACGAAAAAAAAATCAACGAGAATCATCCTCTTTGGGGTGTGAAAGACAACACTGCTATCTTCATCGGCGACACGGAAACAGAGAACTGGCGTCTTGCACACAAGTTCCTGCCACCAGCAATGGGACCTAAGGCTATGAGGCACTATACACCACTGATGCAGGAGTGTGTCCGCAAGTCATTCGCTGTATTCGATGAACTTGACGGCCGTGATCAGTCTTGGAATTTATACCAGTACATGGTGAAACTTGCCTCTCAGACTATCGGCAAGTTCTCGCTTGGTACGAAATTTGAGCACTTCACGCACGTCGATGCGCCTTTGCATCCTATCGTCACGAACATTGCGAATCTACTCTCTCTCAACAAGAAGATCACTGCTCGTGGAGAGTGGTATCGACATCTCCCTTTTGGAGATCCCGCGCGGCTGAAGACTGTTCAAAAGTCCATCTACTCTCTTCTTCAAGAGCAGATTGACCGTGTGAAGGGCTCTGGTATTGCTGGAATGCCAATGCACGAAGCAGCTATCAACGCCTCTTGCGTGGTGGACTACCTGGTCAACAAAGTTGGTGAATCTGGCGAGAAATCCCCTGGGGGTCTAAGTCTAGCCAACATGCTGATCGTCACCGGTGCCGGCTTCACGACTACATCCGCGCTGCTGTCTTGGCTCATCTACTGCCTGGTCAACTATGAAGGCACGCAAGACCGACTCTACGAGGAGCTATGTGAGGTTAGTATAGCCAACACGAACGAACCAGTGACATGGACACCCGAGCTGGCGCATAGTTTATCATACCTTGATTGCATCGTCAAAAAGACCCAACGTCTGCACAATGCCTCTTTCCAGCCCGGCCGTACAGCAAAAACTGACGTTATCTTACCTGGCGGATACCGTCTTCCTGCAGACAGCGTGATTGTTCCAGCGCTGTACTCAATCCACACGAACCCGGAAGTATAGCGCGATCCATTTCGCTTTGAGCCTGATCGGTGGACAAGCAATGAAGTCAAGAACAAGCACCTGTGTGCGTACATTCCCTTTGCGACTGGTCCTCGGGGCTGTGTTGGGTTCAACTTTGCGCTGTTGGAGGTTAAGATCTTGTTGTCGGAGCTTGTGTCTCGGTATGAGTTCTTCCGCGAGGGATTAGGTGCTGTCGAGTATGATCCTGAGTTTCAGTTGATTCGCCCGTTAAACTTTTATGTGAGAGCTAAGAAGAGAGCTGGGGTTGCATAGAAGAGGCTAGAAAGTCCATTGGCATTAGACCATGGCGTTTCTTGATTAAACCAGTCTCTGATCAGAAAGCCGATAACTGGCTCGACAAGTTTGCATAAAGTTCCAGGTCAAATTCACCCAGATACTCGATGAATTTGAATGTTCTGAGTCTGGCCAACTCAAAGTCGATCTCTGATGCGAGTTGTCAGGACACGGACCTCGTGAGTGCAGGTCCTAGTAGAAACCTTGAAGAGAGACGTCGCTTTCTTAGAGCCAATCAGAATAGTGGTGTGGCCTAAGTATATATTTGGTTCGTATTGCTTGAAAGTCTCCAAATCTTAAAAAGTTATTTTTGCAGCAAGGGTGGTGGTACATAGATCAAGTTCTAGCGATTATATTCAAGGTAGATCCCAGTGCCATCTGCTACCTTTATAGGCTATCTGGGAAGATAATCCAAAAGGCAATCTAAAAAACGATTCAATCCGAATAGCTAGGTATACATCAATCAAAAGAAGTCCCGCTAAAAAGCATCGATTCCGCCCTCCATAGCAATTTATCATCGCTTACGAGAGCCGTATGCTTTCATCCCGTTCTGTGGAAATATATCTCTAAAGCCGCAACAGGAGGTATCCTGGTTAGATGGATTCCATAGTTCCGTAAAGCCCCAGACCTCCGACATCAAATCAAACATCCTCGCTAAAGCTTTGACCCTGCCCATTCAACCGAATAGATCAGATCTCTTCTCATCTTCAAAACCGAGAACCTCCCTCCCGCGCTCATCACCCCAGACTCTCACAGCCCGTCCGAAAACGAACTATACCCACCACACTGCCAAATAGGCTAAATCCCCGACCACCCCCGAGCCCTCCCCAGACTCCTGGCCATAGTAGACCTCCGTACGCACTACGCAGTACATTCCCTTCCCCGGCAATTCCGGACTCACTCAATTACCCCACTCGCCCGACGCACGGAATAATACCCCAGCTACATTTACCCCGTGGCGTCGATACATCCATCGGCCCAGTGCAGCCCGAGTGTATACACTGCAACTTAGCCGGGGGGGGGGGGGGCGGGGAGCGCGCGTGGCCTGCCTGCCCTACCGTCGACCCGAGTTCGTGGCCACCGTGTTATGTACCATATTAGCCTAACCCGGGTCTAGTTAGTACTGTTAGTCACAGAGGTCAAGCTCTGGACGGACTGGAGAAACACGGGGCTAGACTATCTTCGGACCGGGGGTTGGCAGGCGGAGGAAATTTACCGGGTGATATTCGGGGATATAGCCAAGCCCGGCTCATAAGCAGGAGCATAGATACCTAGAGGCAGCAACGGGTTAAGTTTAGGGTCATAGGCAGTGCAGGAACTCTACGGAGTACTTTATCCCGTTTATGTGCGAGAGTACAGTATTTCCTCAACACTTTTTCTGAATAACACTTGACCCTCCATTAATAAAGGAGTAGTTCGTTACTTCACAAGCGATTACTCGACGGGACTTGTCTGAATTTGGTTGTGGCTTTGGCTTTGGCCTTGACTCTGGTCGGCTTTCCAAGACGCAACGCAACATATACCTTCCGTGATAAAAACAGCCGTCAAAATCAAGTAACCCCCCGCCTCCAACATAGACTTCAAGCCCTAACCAAACCTACCATTGCACAACTACATAGACTCTCCTCCGTGCTTAATGCTGAACTTTGTAATCCCGTGCTAGTGCACACACCCCCACGCCCATGAACACACCCACGCTCAAACAGATTCATAATGAAATCATACGTTTCCACCCTCCGTGGGACTTTCGGAATCGGGATCCCACCGGAGCAGACTTGCCTTGATCTTTTTGTTCAGGTTTTACCCGAGGCCGGTGTGGAGATTTTGGGGGTTAGAGGGGCTGGTTAGTTATTTGGGCGTGGGAGTGACGGAGTGAGGGTGATGGGTGGGTTTGTCGGGGAATGAAAAATATCGGTCGGGCCGATAGTTATTGTGTGAGGGATGGAGAAGAAGGTTATAATAGGACCTTGGGATAGAGAGGGTGTGTCGATGGGATGAGTTTTTACTTTTAAGAGGACGTTTTCTTTGAATGTCTTGCTGAGTAGCGTTATTTTCTACGTTCCTGGCTGGTTAGTTCCAATACTCGGGCTGCATTATGAATGTCCGGAGTATTATAGGGTTCAGGAACGGTCGGACACGGCTCCGTGTTGCGACGGGAACTTTCAAACTGTGGGTGGATAAGATCCCGATCGCTAATTTTCCGGTTTTCCAGGCCAGGGCGGATAACATAAGTTACATACTGTAACTAGTAGCTGTGTTAAACTCGCGTTAGAAGTAGTGTACAGGACAATAGTACATGAGTAGACACATGGAGAACCCTGTCCATTAGAAGGCTTATTATCATGGACAAGTGTAAACCCGCTTGAGGCTTACTATCCAGTAGAAGGATTCTCACAACTGACAAACTACAGCATCGTTTACCCCATCGTCAATATTCTCCGTTTCTCCGTAGATCCATCTTATTGTAATGTCTACCGTAGCCGAAATCTCCGCCGGCGATTACCGCGAATATCAAAAAGAACATAACCGGTCATTGAGGCTATGGCAGACCGATTCGGTAATCCGGAGCGCGGGACGGGAAACCCGTTGAATCGGGTAAAAAAGGGGATCGGGAAATGGGGGAAATACAGCAGTTGTGGTTTGTCGGGTTGGAACTTTGTGAGGACTTTTGGTTTGGGGGTGGAGATTGGATTGGATTGGTCCAGTAGTAAAATGATGGAGTTGTGCAAGTGTTGGACCTTCTATGACGGGGGATATGTGGATAGGGATAGGATTGAATTGGGTAAAAGTCCTTGAGGGGTGGATTAGTAACAATATCTGGTCAGTGGTTGACTCGATTATGGTTCCATTATTCCAACACAATGTGTAACTTCGTGGAGTGCTAAATGCTAAGGTGCTAACTCTGCTAAGGCTAAGGTGCTAGATTAGTTACTCCGTCGAGTCAGGACTCAGCAGGAAGAATTGTGGATCACGGAATTTCTTTTAATAATCACCGTCAGCTGAGGGTAGAAAAGACCGGGTTCGAACTTCGGGCTGCCTCCGGGGAAAATGTCGGAGGATTGGACGATGAGAATAGTGAACCAACAACCACCGGAGTCTCGTCTGTAGTCTGTTAGTGATTCTGTAGAGGATCATTGGCCGGCTAGTATTGTACCGGGGGAGGTTTCCAGTGGTTTGGTTGGATTAAGTTTCTTGGGAATTTGGAGATGGCCCTCGACAAGGTTAAACAATTTAGGACTAGTTCCTCCTCCAAGGGCCAAAAAAGCCAAGAAGGCCACATGGGAAAAAGAAAAAAAAAGAAATCAAAAAGGGCCGCTCCCTCTAGGGGGAAAAAAAAGCAAAGAGGCGAGCCGAGCACCGCTCGATCCCTCGGAACCGGCAAGAAAGAACGGGGTCGACACAGGGTTGACGATTGACGGGTAACTGTGTGGGGGAGTGGACAGAATAGAGTCGCATTAAGCGCTATTGTTGACATTTGTGAAGATATTTCCTAGAGTACTACATTGTATATCTATTACCCCATACTACGTCTGTTCTATACTACGTCTACTAAGGTTCATTGTTGTAGTATAGTAGTAGTAATACCGTAGTACTGATGTGGTATGGAGGACAACCTTACCCGAACGGTTACGGTCGCTGAACAACAGTCGACACGAGTGAAGACTTGTCCGGATGATATTCCGCTACCCGCGATCCGCCACAGCTGGTTAAATTTCCTCTTTTAGCTTTGGACTCTTCCGAAGAAGCGCCATTGCTCGTTTCAATTCCGACAGGGACAAATATACTCACCGTGAGAAGTATACTCCGTTCTGTATGACTATAGCTTCTTTATCTACAGTTTCTACGGGCCAGTACTACAATGCACGGATTTACTACGGAGTATGCAAGACTAAATCTCGGGGACAAGCCGGGGGATCCGCCGGGCACATTTCTGACAGGCGTAAAAGTAATTCCCGTGGGCACATGATGGACACATGATCAGTGATCAAGGGGAAAGGGACAGGGTTGTTAGGGTATACTTCGGAAAGATAAAAAGCCACATTGTCACGTAGCCACCCAGGCACATACTACAGTACACCTACTGTACACCTTCATATTTCGACTTCCTTCAAGAGAAACACCGAGTCCATCAATACACCATAGATCGATTGGTTAGCAGGAAATCCCTCGGGGAAATTGCTTTTCTGTTCCAAATTATTATTATTTTTTTCTTCTTTTTCACACAGACCCTCCATAATCATCATCATCATCATCATCACCATTCTCGTCTTGGTTTTAGTCCTGGTGTAACCGCCACCTTTCTTTTTTTTCCCACTTCCCACTCTTTCAACCCGAGATTTTCTCTGGTCGGCTCGCAATGGCCCGACCGCCTTACCTAATGTGAATTCATCAAATGCGGGGTTACCCGGGGTCGGTTCGCTGGCGGCCTTCGGAGGCTGGGGGCCAATCAAAGCGTGAAGGCGTTGAGTCGGACGGGGCCGAAACGCGACGGGTCTGCCGGGGGGGGAGAAATCTCGGTGTATGGCTTTTCCGCGAGAGTATGGACAGTGGACGGCTGTAAGAAGAATGTAAGGGGGCAAAGAAGAATAGAGAAGACGGTCTGTGAAGGATAGAAAGAAAAAAAAGTAACGGCATGGCAATCGGTGTATGTATGTGGTAGGGATAGCTGATGCCAAGAAAAAAAAAGACAAGCAACAAGCAATTAGTCTAAGTCATCCTTGCGCTCTTCCCCGTCCCATGTCAATTTTCTACTAGGATCATCCGTACCGAGTCGCCCGTCGGCCTCGGTGTGACTTGTTTGTCCTAAGCATCAGCTGTGCTATGCAGCTTCCCCCGGTCTCTAAGCGAAGTGATACAGCGAGATTCCACTATGGACGGAGTAAACGCTCGGCGTTTCGGTGGGAGAGAATTCCATGCGAATTCCGGTTGGTTTTCACAAGCTACAGATTGCCGAGCCATGGACATGGACATGGACTGCGGAGAAGAATTGTCTGGGGAGGATTACATAGTCAGGCAGACATCCGATGGGAAGCGATGTGGCAAAAGCAAATCAGACAATTGGAAAGCTGGGCATTCTGGTATTAATCTGGCAATCACCGGGCAGAGCAGGAACCTAGCTAGCCAGGAGGGCATTGCTACGGCAATCGGCGAGACGGATAAACCAACGAAGAATCAAGAGCAGGTAGAGAAAACGGTAAGTCGGGGACTATGGCACGGAACGGAGACCGCCGCACTTGGGAAAGCCAAAGCTAAGGCCAAGGGCTATTATTAACATCCTTCAATCGCATCTGCAATTTCATACACAGTATCATTGGCATGGCTTCCTCCTCCTCCATCTCGTGGTTATCACAGGGCCGGGGCTGATGCTGGCACGTCACGGTGCTGCAATTCACAAGCGAGCAGCCACCAAGAACCGGCCCCCAGTCTCCATCGGCATGCCATCACTAGGACCTAGTCTGTCCAGTGTCCAGTGTAATAATAATATACGGAGTAACCCGACCAACAGTTCAATCTACCACTAATACCCCAGTGCCCTGATGTAACTTCCGCAAAACGAGGATCAATGATCAACGACCACCACCTGCTGGTGACCTACATGCTCGGCGGATCTCGTCCTCTTCCCCCGCGGGGAGCCCCGGGGGAAAGAACAAGGATGATCGATTGGGTCGCCCAGACGGACTGGGCCCGATTGTCCCGATGGTGGATTGTGGAGGGTTGGTGCCGGTAATTAGAAGTGGTAGAGTACAAGTCATGAGAGAGGGTTGGTTCCAAGGGGGGAAATCCTATACCCTACAGGAAACTAGTGACGACTGGAAGTATGTACTCCGTACTGCGGTTGGTAGTGATTATTATTGTTTGGTTGTGTTACTGTACCGGGCCCCCAGGAAAGATCAAAGTCCGTCCAGTGCCACGAGAAAACACGGGGAGTACCCGAGGAATCACAGACCTTGTTAATCTGCGATTTGTCCCGTGTGGTGGACTACCATTACCACTCCGATCATTATTCATTATTCCTTCGTAGAGTGTCTGTGACTACGGATTGATTAGACACTCCGTCCTCTAGCTCCTGCTCTATATACATCCGTTTCCCCTCTTTTTTGGGATCTTCTGGCGATCTGCCCAACAGATTCCGGGGAAAAAGCAAGCCCTACGAATGGTTTGACTAGACCAGACTCGACTTCGGTGGAGTTTTCTTTCTTTAAAAGGTAGTTTAACTAAATTATTCCATTTTCATTGTTATTACAAAGTACTACTTATATACTGTAAGTACATAACTACTCTGTAAGTACTCTATACTCCATATTCTCGGCTCTCGCACAGCACTCGGAAGAAAAGTTCGGTCGTGCCGCTTTCCTATTGCGGAGTTCCCGACGGCAAATGCACGTCCTTTTTGTGAAGGGGGATCCATCATCGGGGTGTGGTCTGGATCTGTCTGTCCCTCAGCCCCTCTGGGCTCTGCTGCCGATCGGGCAGAGGACAGGACGGACAGGGCGTACATCGGGCAATGGATGACTGGGGGCCGGGGCGAGATACAAGTACATACTAGAAAGGAAAGTACTGTAGGTGAAGAATTCGGGCAGGGCGTTCATCCATGACCCTGGGAAGCCCATCATATGAGAGGGTGTTATACATATCGTTCGCAGGTCAGATTACGGGATGATCTGCGGATTTTGTCCTCGAGGTCTTGAGGCCTTCAGGTACAGTATAGGTAAACTCCGAGGGAAAAGGAACTAGCCGACGAAGAGTTAGAGTTAGAATTACGTATATTCCCTGGACCCTTTGTCCAAATAAGAAAACCTTTTTCGGAAAGTCTTTCTGCTTAGTACGAGGAAGGGGAGGGATAAGATCGGGGGGTCGGATCAGATCAGCCGTCGAACTTGAACTGGGGTGATCGGGTCTCTTGGATGGTCCAGTATCATGATGAATCACATGGGTTTTGTAGTAATGTGGTCAGTTGGAAGAAGGAGGATGTTGAGATTTTGGCTAGTAGGTGAGTACAAACGAGCAGTGTTGGGAATTGGACCGAGATGATTAGCTAGGTATTCGATGTACTTAGTCCTTACTACTGTAGCGTGTATTACTATTCCGAGGTGCGACGGTCGCGGTGTGTCTGTCCATGTTCCACACGGGTGGTTGCTGGGCCGTGCTTTTTTTTTGGTTCGATCGGTAAATGGGCGACCGGGGGAAAAGAGAGTCGGGCAGAGAATAATAGATAGAGCGATGAGAAGAATTCTTACATCGATAGTATATAGTATATCCAAGGATTAGTATACTATGGTTAAGGATAGTATATATAGGGACTCTTGTAGACTGTCGGAAAGCAAAGCTCGTCTTCAACTGCCTTTCCCGGTTGATGTCCCTCGGCAAGTCAGCCAGGCCGGTCCCAAGTACATACTGTAGGTCATTCTGCCACGTCTACCCCGGAATACCTGCAGAGATGATCAGTGTGAAAATGTGAATATTATATGCGTGCTAATGTATATATACTAGGAATAAATCGATATATTCTATATAGTTATCCTTACAAGTGTTGTAGTTCTACTCCATTCTATATTACGGCGGCTGTCGTTACTCTTTCTAGCTCTCTCGGCCTCGTGAAAAAAAAGTCGGGGGGAGCTCCACTTTTCAAGTCTCCAGGAAATCCCAACTGAGCGCGTCCTTGCATATTATTCTTAGTCTCTTAGTCTCTTCGTCTCCTCTGTTAACTTGGGCCTCCGCAATTTCCAATTGTCCTTCCCCAGCGGCTCTCGGCTCCATTCTTTTTTCTTTTCTTTTTTCTCGACTCTTCTCCGCTCGTTTTCTACTTTTGTGGTTCCCCCACCATCCACCATATTCATGATTATTATTATTTTTTTTTCTCTATTTCATTTTTCCTAATTTCCTTATTTTATTCCTATTTTTCCTTTTTTTTTTTTTCCTTTTTTTTTTCTTTTTTCTCCTCTCCTCTCTGTTCTTCCCCCAGGCTGTTCTGCTCGGCGTTCTCGACTGTCCCCGTTCCCTCCCGACCCCCAATTCGCCTTCCCGGTCCGCAGCCCCGACTCTCTCAACTGAGTTTCCCCCACACTCCGCCCATTCCCGCACTTGGCCCTTCCCTTCCCTCGTTGCTGCTCTCTTCCATTTTCCTTTTGTTCTCCTTCTACCTTCCCCCTCCTCTATCACGACTTCCGGCTTCATCGCGGCTTCATACCAGTGCTGCGCACCACTCCTGCTGCACCCTGTTAGTCTCGCAAATTCCCACCGACTATCCGACCCGGTCTGAAGTCTATACTCGGCATATGCAATACTGACGCGGGTTCTCTCCCATAAAATAGCCGAGCTCGCCGCCTGGTAACAAACCCGCCGAACCGGACACGACAAAGAGACTCGTACCACTTTCACATTCTCCTCCTCCCTTTCCCAACTCTCCCACCCCCAGCAGTTCACACATTCCTGGTTTCCACCCCACCCTCGCCTATTCAACCACAGGTAGATGGGATCTCGCAAACCGCCTGCAGTGTATCAACTCGAGTTTTCTCGCCCTGCCCCACTGGGTCTGCGATATCTATAGCCATGCGATCCAGTATCGCCTGCGCCCGGTGCCGGCGCAGTAAGATCAAGTGCGTCAATTCCGGCATCGACACCACCTGCCGGGCCTGCGAGTCCTCCGGCCGTGAATGTGTCTATCCCACCCCAGCGATTGGTGTGACCGGGAAACGGGATCTAGCAACGTTGGCAGAAGGAGAGGACCGGAATGGTGATTGGGATGGTCCGAAACGCTCGCGCCCACGCAAGTCCATCGGCATGTCTGGCGCATCCCCCGGCTCCAAGGCGGGCCAGGATGCCTTGGACTCGTCGATTCTCACTACGAAAGTCTGGGAGGCGGTCTTTGATCTCTTCCAGTCGCATTTCGCTACCCTCCTGCCCTTTTTACACCCTGCGACTTTCCTCGGCCAGATCCGGCTTCTTTCTACACCTCCCGTCCCACCATCAGTGGCCCCGCTAGATGGTCAGGATGCATCACACAACCCAGCCCTCAAGACCGACCCGTCATCTTCGTTGATTCCCCTCGGAGTCCTCGCGCTAACGGCTCGCTTCCACCCTCCCCTCGTGGCCTTTCACTCGCCAGCCTCACCCGGCCACTCTTCCAATCCTCTCGCCGCATCCGAATACTATGCGACAGCTTTGCGCAGCCGGCTGGCCGGCCTGGATGGCGCAAACCTTGCAGTACCCGATTTGGCTCGGGTACAAGCTCTGTTGATGCTGGCGCTGCACGAGTGGGGGATGTGCCGGGGAAAGAGTGCCTGGGTATATGTTGGCATGGCCATTCGCCTTGCACAGGCCATGGGCCTACCGTTTGAATTGGAAAACGAATTCCCGACACGCGATGTTTCTCGTTCGTCGCCCGGGTTCAAAACCG
This sequence comes from Penicillium sp. PF1803, assembly GCA_023626575.1. Classification (NCBI taxonomy): domain Eukaryota; kingdom Fungi; phylum Ascomycota; class Eurotiomycetes; order Eurotiales; family Aspergillaceae; genus Penicillium; species Penicillium sp. PF1803. The sequence goes on from JAMAGZ010000026.1 coordinate 120,675, forward strand.
AGGTGGACCATTTCGGTCTGACCCGCCGCGTGGAGCCCAAGGAACTCACCTCCGACGATATTATTGCCCAGGAGACGAAACGCCGAACATTCTGGGCTTGCTTCCTGTTGGATCGGTGCTTGAGCAGCGGCAAGTATCGACCTCGGATGATCCGGGTCAAGGAGCTCGGAATCCAACTTCCGAGTGACAATGCCTTTGCCTTTGGCGAGCGTGTACGAACGGCCCGTTTGAATGAGTCGACGGCACGCCGTCCACAGAGCTTCGGTGCACAGGGGGTGCAAATCCCCAGTATTCGGCAGAGCATTGGCGGGTTTGGTGATGAGAAGCTCCAGACTGCTAATGGTACTCCGGATAACAAAGCTTGGTCACCGATCTCACGGCGCAAGGATTCCACCGAGGACGATGTTGATCGCTGGGAGGTTGGTGCTGAAGAGTCAGTGCTGAGCCGGGTGATTCGCATCATCCGCATCTGGGGAAGCATTGCCAAATGGTCATGTGCTGGCGGTCGACGAACCGAGCAGTACCCGCCATGGCACCCTGAATCCCGCTTCGCATCGTTGCGTATGCAATTGAACGAGTTCCAGGACAGTCTCTCCCGCAATTTGCAGTACTCTCTCCGGAATACAGACACCCATATCATGTATAAGACCACTCTGGCCTCATATACTGTGATGCATGTCGTCTACTTCCTCTCTGTCATCGTCTTGCACCGTGCTTATATTCCATTCTTGCCTATTCGTTGCAATGAGCCTGTGGGTCCATTGGATGAGCCGTTGCTCCCCTCTGACAAAGTCAGCGGTCCTCCCGAGGCCTTCTGGCGTGATAGTGCTCGCGAGTTGTTCAAGGCTGCCCGCCAGATGGTCGATCTCGTGGTCACCTGCCAGGCTCGGGGGGCGCTCGTGGAAAGCCCGCTGGTCGGCTTTGCTATTTACAATGCCGCCTTCATCGGCGTATATGGTACTCACTTCCCACACATGGATCCCGAGGGTCTGCTGGGTGTACGGTCACCCCCTCCGAGCCACGATAGCCACCAGCCTGGTGCTGCCCAAGCTCGCAAGGCACTTGATATCTTGCGTGACATGCGACCCCGTCTGAAGATGGCTACCAGCTGGTTCCGCACGTTGAACCGTCTGCACAGCTACTTCTCCAAAGTCAAGCGTGACTTCCGCCGGTACTCGCGCAATCGGCTGGATAGCATGTCGGACGCATCAGATCATGGTGCCGCCAATGGCATGCGACCTCTTCGTGAAGGCGGATCCGGTGGTGGCTTGGAAGAGTTCAAGCTGCTGGAGAAGCTGTTCCTGGACTTTGGTACGATTGAAGACCAGCTGCCAGAGTCCCTTGATGACGACGGTACCGCGATTGCCATCACCGGCGAGCCCATGCCTGAGCGCAATATGAACCTCAGTGACGCCGGCAGCAATGCGGTTAAGAGTGACATCGATAGCAGCGAGCTCTTTGACGGTGGCCGTCGCGAGTCATGGGTTCCCATCAACAGCCCAGGTCTGCCACCCCCAGGTCATGAGGGCGACCGCCGTCCCAGCCTGCCACTTCCCAACAGCCGCCCTATGCCTTCACAATCACCCTACTCCCTGCCCTCGCTGCAACAGCACCACCCGGATGGACCTATGTACACCTCCTCGCCACCCAGCCTGCCCAGCATCGCGGCAACCACCCAGTCACCCTCCCAATACCTCACCGCAACAACCAACCGTCTGCAGCCGATCAACTCATGGCTCCCACCGCGTCCGTCTGCACCACCACCCCCATACCAGTCTCTGCCTCCTATCAATGCCTCTACCCCGAATGGCATGCATGTCCTCCCACCCCCGGGCTCAGTTACTCAGCTCGCCCCCTCGCCCCCATTGACTTCCACCGAAGTGCCTGACACGAGTCTGCTTTCGACAAGTCTCGGTGGTGACGATGTGCTCGCCTTCTTGGATGGCTGCGAGTGGACACATTTGTCGCTCACTGCTCCATCCGAGGTGGGCATTCCCGCTGGCTGGTTGAGCACGGTCTGGGCACAGTTCGCCCGGTAGGCACATGCGCTACTCGGATGACCTTGTACTACTATATTTCACGACTTTCCTTGACCTCTTTTTCTTTCACCTTCCGTCCTGCCTTCTTCCCTATACCTCCCTCTCTCTATCTATCCACTTATCTTGACATATTCCTCTCTCTCTCTATTCACAATCGCGGGCGACTTCTTCCTCAAATATGCAGGACGGATAGGTTTCTTTTGGCCCGGGTTGTCACGGCGTTGCAGTGGGAATTTCTCTCCCTTGAAACTCTCAGAGGCTAGTATTGGTGTCTAGCTATATCTGGGTTTTAATTTCTTCTTTGAACAATATGTTCATCTGTGATGGGGGGGGGGTCCATTTTTTTGCCCACTTCTTACCCGTTTCACCTGAACGGGACTCGATCAAATTATATCCTACTATACCATCTTCTTCCACCCTTTATCTCTGGGCCCTGTCCCACCATTTCTTTTATCTCTCTTTGTTTTTCTTCGATCGAGCTACTGAATTGACCTGTGGGGTTGGACTGGACTGGATTGATCGGGATGAAATAGGATGGGATGCGGCGTGATGTGATTGATTGACTTGATACCTTTGCGGCTCCGGTTGTTTTTTTTTCGGGTTTTTGGGATTAGTCCCCCCTTGTTATTCTTCTTTTCTTTTTTTTTGGATGTGATTACGAGCCATGGCGTTATGTCGGGTGTGTGTCTGTGGTTTTCAAATGGTCTTTGGTTCTGGTTATGGTGCTTGTGCTTGCGAGCTGTGAGCCCTTTTTGAGTACTTTTTAACCTTTTTGGAATTGATATAAACCGAACTCGAACTCGAAGTCGGCTTTACTATATTATTCTTTTTATTCTTGTGGTTTCTTTGTAGGTATTAATTATGGTAAGATGTATTGTGTTAGTTGTTAGGGTATATCTGGGACTTGGCTGGATTATCGATTCTCCGATGAATCCCCGTCATAGTGTTCTATGATCAATCACTCTGCAACGCTGCCATGACGAGTTACTGCACTAGACATTCCATTTAAGAATCCAAGATTGGAATTTTATGTGAGCGTTCAAGTCACACCAGTGATAACTTGATTGAATTAACTGAACCACTGTGGCTATGCTATCTTCCTAGGTTATCATTTGATCAGGCTCTGGGATTCTGAATGCAACCTGCCCGGTCAGCAGAGTAATTATACACAAAGACTAGTCCACAAGAACAACCATTTTACCCTGTGCCTCATTCTCCTCCATCAACCGGTGAGCTTCACCTATATCTTCAAACTTGAAAACTTTCCATGGCTTGACATTTAATTCTCCACTCGCAGCCATCTCAACGACTTCTTGCAGAGGCACATCCGACAGCGGAAATTCAGGTGCTCCAAAAACAAAACTACCAAAGAAACTGAAATGAACACCACTTGCCATTTGCAGAAGTGGATTGAAATCCGAGATCGGGTCTAACCCGCCCAGAAATCCTGCCAAACAAACTCTACCACCACGATGAACCATTTTCAGAGAATCAATAATGGTGCTATTACCCACAAGCTCGAGAATCGCATCGAACTTTTCGGGAAGTCGTTCAGATAAGTTCTGTTCTTCTTTCACCACTTTCTTCACTCCAAGGGCTATAAGCTGAGCAGCCCGGTCTTCCACATTTCTCGTTGTCGCGACAACATGAGCTCCAGCGTGAACAGCAAGATGGATAGCCGCCCTACCAAACGCAGAAGTCCCACCACGAATCAAAAGCTTCTGTCCCTTCTCGAGCCCAAGATTGCGGAACAGACAAGTCCATGCAGTAGCATAAGATTCCGGAATAGCACCAAGCGTCTCCCAAGGAACGCTCGAAGCTGCCGGGCCAAGTGCAACAACATTGGAGACCTGAGCCTTCGTGAACTGTGCATAGCTCCCGCTAACAGTACGCCCAAGACCACCCATGACAGTCGCCACGGTAGTTCCCTCTGCGAATTCGCCGCCGGGACATGCGTATACTGTACCGACGCATTCAATGCCGCTGATAGGCACCCATTCGGCCCACTCGCCTTTTCGCATGTGCATTTCGGCGTGGTTGACGCCGAAGGCTTTCACGCGGATTACCACATAGCCGGGAGATGGTTCTGGCTGGGGGACTGCTTTGATTATGAGGGATTCGGGGCCGCCGAATTTTGAGATTATGATGGCTTTCATGGTGTACTGTTCACTTCAAACAGTGGGTAATGGAGATCAAATCGGGGGTTTCAAGAAGCGAAGTGGTTCGGAAATGTGTTGTCTTGCGAATGTTGAAATTGGAAATATATTGCTGTCTTGCCACATATTTACGCAATGGCGGAGGTGGGTGTTCTACTTAACTTGTCTTACTTGACTTACGATTTGCAAGCATTAGTAGATTGACTTGCCGCTCTAACCGTTCCCCTGTGATTCTCCGTGGACTAGAAAGTAATTTGGAATGCTAGTTTGTCAAGTTTGCGCTGTTTGACGATGCGCCACGTACAACGTAGTACGTTTATTGATTGTGGTCAGACTCGAAAAAGATGCTCGTGTAGTCCTGGATGAATTATCGTAGTGTGCGGATTAGTTCACGGGTCACTCTGCGGGATAGCGTGCGGGTTAGCGTCCTGTCAAGCAAACTTGGTTGGTGGTACGGACACCGTACACTTCCGGGTACGCCGTAACATATCCATGGTCTGTTTGTACAGCCCATTAATGAAGCAGTGTCTAGAAAGGCCGGCGAGGGTTACTCGCGCGAGTCTAGCCGAGGCTTTCCCTTCCTTTCCTTGTTCATCCTGGCCGATAACTGCGTTGTAATCGCTTTATTGTCGCTTGCAGGATCAGAGTCATTTTTATTTAACTCGAGGGGGCTCTTTTAAATATCTCTGAGGCTCTTAGCTACTGTTGTTGTATGTCAATCCAGACTATTTCTTTGACTTTTTGATTCCGCTCGCAAGATAAAGGGATAGTTATAGCGGAGATGGTAACAGTACAGTAATCGAGCCAAGCAGCAACTTCAAAAGCAAAACATAGGAACAAGAACGAATCTTTCATGAACCTCAAACGATGATGACCCCGCAAATCCCCTAGCCATGGTAACCCTCCAAACATATTTCGCCTCACCATACTACGTCAACCACTAAGCTGGTCCAAGAAATATATGACTTCATCAGCGATCTCCTCGGCGTGGCTCTCCGACGCAAAATGACCAGCGTCGAGAAACTTGACCTGCGCGCGAGGAAGATCCTTCTTAAAAGCTTCACCCCCCGGTGGGATAAAGAAAACATCGTTCTTGCCCCAGACAGCCAAGAGAGGGACTTGGGAAGACCTGAAGTATACTTGAAACTTCTCGTAAAGTGCAACATTGCTCTGATAATCCATAAAAAGATCGAGTTGAACATCCTTGTTGCCAGGACGTTCCATCAGCGCATAGTCCAACGTGTAAGATTCCGGTGCGATGCTGCTAGCATCAATCGTTCCATTAAGGTACTGGAACTTGGTAATGTCATAGCTCAACATTGCATTGGCCATTTTTGCTCGATCTGCTGGAGAATTGTCGCTTGCCCAGAAATCTTGTATAGGACCCCACACGTCGCCGAATCCTTCCGTATACGCATTTCCATTTTGAGAGATGATTGCCTCAATAGCGTCCGCGCGCCGAAGCGCTAGACGGAGGCCAACCGGTGCACCGTAGTCAAATATGTAAATCGAGAATTTCGAAAGGGATAGCGTGTCTAGAAACTCTTCAAGCGTGTCGGTGAGCGTCTCGAACGAATATTTGAACCCTTCTGGTACTTCTGTGAAGCCGAAGCCTGGAAGGTCGGGAGCCACGACACGGTATTTGGCAGCAAGGAGAGGAATCAATTTTCGATATTGATGGGACGATGAAGGGAAGCCGTGAAGAAGGAGGATTGTTTTCTCAGGAGTTTCTCCGCTGAGTTCTCGGTAGAACATGCTCACACGGCTGTTCGGTAGACTGGTTCTCTTCATTTGGGCAGACATGGTGTAAGGCAGTTTGAAAAAGGCTTTAAAGATTGCCCGTCCACGATGAATTAGTCTTGTAGGTATGTGCTGTCAACAGAGCCCAGAGAAGTAATTTTGTAAGATGGGTGAGGTAACAACGGCCGGGTAACAGAATGTTTTCGCAAGTCAGAGTGTCTACACTTAGCGGCAATCCCTCTGGTTTATATATTTGCTTGTAGAGCGACCGGAATACCCACCGTCACCGTGCCGCTGTACTTTTCACAGACCTTCTCTATCTCTTTACTAATCTACGTCTATGGATGGTGGGAGAAAGTGGGGCCAGAGAGAGAGAATTGACGTCAGCGACTCAGGCCTGATCCTACACGCTAAATTGCACGCTAATCCGCACGCTAGTCCGTACGCTAGTCCGTACGCTTGTCCGGGTGTCTGCGAATTCTTGAGACAAACCTATACTTCCCCTCAAACTCAGGCAGTCATAGATAGGTACCTAAGCAAATACTGCTGAAAGAACGGTACGTCATTAGTGATACAATTCTTCGTGTTAGTGATATAGAAGAGTCTCGAAGCCCTGAGCATACGGGCGACGATAGCCGCCATAGAAAAATGCGCTCCGTACCTGAGCGGCTTTCACATTGTCGAGGATCCGAATATTATTAGAACAGGAGCTCAAAACTCATCCTTATGCAAGCTCCACAAATCTGTATCCTATTTCTATCTTAAGGCTCATTTGCATAGAATCTCTCGCTAATGTAAAAATCCTGCGCTGGCAGAGTCACCGGTGGATGAGGGGAGTGCAATGCAGCGATGTATTTTCCTGGGTTACCGTCAGTTCTCTAAAGATCCAGGATGTCACGGTCAACTGGATAGCTTACTTACCGGCTATAGACCAACGCTTCTTAAAAAGCCAGAGTATTTGTACCATTCTGTCTGCCCTTTCCTTGTATTGTGGTTCACCCTTCTGCTTCCACAGTCGCAATTCTATTACTGCGGTCTGGTACAGAGCATATGGCACGAAAGGCGACAGCATGAAGCGTTTGTTTTCGTCTTGCGCCATACCAAAAATGTAATCAGAAATTTCCGCCATCTTCGCAGAAAGTTGTTCCATAGCGAATATAGCAGTGTTTTCATCGAGGCTTCGGCGCTGCGGGCGAAGCAGGGGAGCCGCGTATAGTGTAAATAGTGAGCTAGTGATGCGAATGTGGCCTGTTAGAACTCCTCAAATGAAGATAAAGGAATGACAGAACTGGGAAAGTCACCTTATGCACGTCGACAAAGCTCCGCAATAGTTACTGAATTGGACTTCTTCCTCGATCAAGAGAGGTAAAAATGACAGCAAAGTGCGTTCAAGTTGTGTCGCCTCCTCTTCGTGGAAGTACGCGTCAGAAATAGGACTGAAAACATGACGAACAACCCTTCCAACAAGATGTGCCACCTGGCATTCCCGTGCAAATTGGCCTAGCCTGAAGAGCGCAGGTGTGGCGATGGTCGGTTTGATATGAGCTAGAGGCTGTTTCGCCACGTGAGTTAAAAGGTTCGATATGTCTCTGAATAGCTTCAAGACGGCTGAAGAGCAATACTGACCTCTAACGAAGGAGATCCATCATCAGGAGGTAATGGGTCCTCACTCCCAGCATCCTCACTATTGAAAATCGCATCCCCGTTATAGAGATTTATGACTCTTTTCAGCTTCATTAGCACATCTCTCAACGATCTGTTGATTATCATGGCCAAAATTTCGTAGTATTGTGGTAGCAATGCCTCGCTCTTATACGTACCTATCGAGATTGTGGATTGCCCACCAGGTCCTTCTTTCCTCGCCGATTTCATTTTCACTTTCAGAAAGTGGCTTAGATCGGATTTTGTGCAAACCGAGATTGCGCGCCGCTCTTGCACAAGACGCCATCGATATGGAAGCTGCCGGGTAGATTCCATGACCCACTTCGTAAAACACAATCAAAAGCATGCTTTGAATTGTTTCTATGGATAAGCAACGCAACATTTCCAGCTGGTTAATAGCTGTCTTAGCAAGGACATAAAGTGACGATAGCATGCCACCGTTCGAAGGCGAAGGGGTTTGTTGTATTAACTGCATGCATAGGCATAGCGTAATAAAGCCTGAATCGGCAGACGCGGACGCGAACAGGCTAGGTAGGCGCTCGTAAAATTTCTTGTCGGATAGTATTGCCAGCTTGAAATGAGTCGAGCTGAAGTAGGTACGAGACATCTTTCTTGTCTTGTCCAAAGAGCCAAGGGTGCTCAGAGCATTCGTCCGGAATTGGGCGATGATCGTAGCCGCCCACGGTTCCTGTAAAGAGCGTGATTAGACAAGTGAGATGAGCCAGTAAGAAGAACCGAAATACCGATGGCAATGCGGAGTCCCTAGAAGCATGATCCGGTGGCGTCGCGAAAGTGAAGGTGCCTTCATCGTAAATGCAAATTCGCTTCATTCTGGTATTTATTAGAGCCTAGCCGCGAGAATATGAAGGTGTGGAGAAAATTTTTGGTCTTCATTTACCGGGCACAAGAGGAACAGCTGGGTACCGCTCTATCGCACCTCCTTTTACCAGTACTGCACGCGTTGCATGCGTGCGTAGGAGAGCGAGGTCCTTGCAGCGTGATTTGTTCCATACTCTTGATATTTGATGGCTTGGACGGCCTGTCTTGACCTGGACAAAATCTCTGTTTAGGCCGGTTTCAGTTCGCTTGATGCCTTGCCTGATGATCAGTCTCTTTAATAAGCATTCCACGCAGAGGGGGTAAATAGAGTTGGATTAAGAGAGGAGTAGCAGAATGAGGACTTGTGGCATCCTGGGAACCGTGGATCTCTCCGCCTTACAATCGAAGCACGCTAAACTGTTAATAGCCGCCTCCAACTACCCCGACCACATGGCAATCCAGTGGATTTTTATCAATCATTTAAATTAGGAAACTCGTTTTGCGATTGCAAAGTCAAGGAAAATCGGATGGAAATGGCTTTGAATGCAAAACAATAATGCTCTAAACTCAGGTTGCTCGTTCTGTGTGAGCTGCTCAGGGCGACCTGGGGGATTTGATTCGGGGGTTTTACATCTAGAAATACTATGAGCAATTGGCCCTTAATCCCACTTTTTGTGATATCTACTGTTGTATCTTTACCTCCTCCCCTTTACTCTTTATTATTCTCATTCCTGACTCGCTTTGATAGCAACAATATTGCCAACAATTTATTGGTGAATCGGCTCCTGTCGGGATCACATAATCAGTTCGGCATCCCGCGGGGCAAGCCTTCAATCTAAGTTACGGCCGAGTTCTGTACGAAAGCATGTATACCCGCGTCACCAGTCTCAATCCTTCTTTCACCGTGATAAAAAAAACATATGTGAGGTTGCTGCTACTAAAATGGAGAACCATGGCTCCACATCTACCAATGTCACGAACTCCACCAATCCCTATCCATACGATACGGCCCATGTGAGCGAGTTACTCAAGCGCCAGCGTCGCATGCGCGGCATCAAATCATGTTTCCTTTGTCGACATCGCAAAGTCCGGTGTGATGGGAGTTTGCCGTGTGTGAGCTGTGTGAAGAAGGGCCATCCTGAGCATCCTGAGCTTTGCCGTTTACCGGGACGAGGCAATGATGTTGGTGGAGGTAGTCCACTAGAGGAGATAAGGAGGTATGTGTATCTGCTAGATGTTGATTCGGGCATATTGGGAAATAGAATCATTTCAACATGATTGAAACTATTGTGCGATGGACTCTGACATACATCAAGCGAGGATAATGAGCCTAGCCATAGTCCAGAGCATGGCGATACTACTCCTCAGAACAACCAATCCCAACGCCCGGTCAGTCGGCCTAATGATAGCCCGGCTTTCCAAAATCGAAGACCAGATTTCTTCACTCAAGGCAGATTTACTGAACACACGCACTGCTTCAACATTTACCAATGCCTTGAACCAGGATTTGAACGCTCCTTCTAATTCCAAACCTAATCTCCCACTCAGCTCCGACAGATCCTCTACACTGGGTAGATCATCTGGCAAGCATTTCGTGGAAGATGCAACTGGCGCAACTATCTTCTCGGAAGTCACTCTGATATCCCTGCTGCACTGGGTTGTAGACAGCCCTCTCGGGATATGTCTATCACTGATGCGCTAGTGTTGGATCAGCTTGTACCGCGGACTTATCTGTTTACTTCGCTTTGGGGACCGGAGGCTGGGACGGGGGAGATTTGTATGACGTTGCCGGATGATTCGGATATTATTCAGTGAGCTTATACATCGCTCTTTGTGGAGTTTGACCTTGCTTTTTTGCAATCAACTTTGTTAACTTTGGTATGCAGGTATTGGCAGGTGTATCAGTCTTGCGCATACCCATTTTACCCAGGTCTCATGACGCTTTCACGATTTGAAGCTGCGCTTTTTACATTCCTGGACTAGCGAGCCAATATCTCTCACGCCAATGAGCCATCTGCATTAGATCGTGTCGATCCGTCGTGGTTGGCATTATTGTTCACTGTTTTAGAGTGTGGAGTGCAGTTCTCGGATGATCCGATTAAAGAGCGTGATCTTCGGTCGAAGGTTTTCAGTACGTATCACACCGATATCAAAACTCTGGATAATATTTTGAGGACATTCACAGCTAATCAAATCCACAGTCTATTCATCGTTCCAGTGTTTTCGTATCTCGAATTTCTTCAACACCAACATGAACCAAATCCAAGCCATGGCACTGATTGGGCACTGTTTGAGGAATAACCTGGACACAAATAGTGCCTGGATTCTCATGGGTAAGTCTCTCCTGACCTCCCAAGTGGACAAAATTGCTAATCCCAAATCCAGGTGCAACTATGCGTCTTGCACAGAGTATCGGATTACATGAAGAGAATGTATCACACAAGTCATCAAGCTCGTCGCTAGGTCACTACCACCGCAGAAGACTCTGGTATGGCCTCATCCACCACACTACCTCGCTATTCCACAAAAATACTAACACCGATTGTCCAGGTGGATGCTCCTCTGGCAAGACACATTCCTCTCATTCACCTACGACCGCCCACCCAGCACAATAAACCACAGCAGCTCGATCCCGCACAATCCAGAAAATCCATCAGGCTACTCATTTGCAGAATGTATCTTCTCTCTCTGCCAAATTCTCCTCGACCGCACCCGCCACCCATCCACAGAAAATCACACAAAAACAACCTGGCCTACAAAAACCGCATAAAAAACGTCTGGAAAGACGCAACCCCGTTTCTTATCGATAAATCCGCTTGCCGGACACTACAAGATCACCTCGAACGTCTAGCACTACACATCCACGTAAACTACGGCCTCTGTCGCTTATCCCGTCTAATTCTCGAATCCTCAAACACCACCAGCAGCGCACCAGCCATCGACGTCAACATCGACATACCCACCCTAAAAACCGAAATAATCCACCACACCGCCGAAGCCGTCGAGAGTTTCCTAGACATTCACCGCCTCTCATCAAACGTATGTCGGTCATGGGCATTCGTGCACAACGCCGTGAGTTGTGCGTTTACGTTACGCAGTTTCGCTGCAACGGGGACTGGGGCTGAATACTCGGGTCTTATGGGGCGGTTGGTTTGTGTTCTGGAACGGGAGGAAAGGATGTCGGAGTGGGAGGATGCGGATATGAATGTTAGGTGTTTTGGGCCTTATTCGAGGGCGTTGAGGGCTTTGAGGGCTTTGAGGGATTCGAATGAGGGGGGGAGTTTTGGAGTTGGAGTGGGGGGTTAGATTTTAGATGGATGGGTGGGTTGAGGGTGATGGTGTACTTTGTTTCCTCCAGCATGTAGTGATGAGACGATTGGGTGTCGTTTTATAGACCGGCAAGCTACATAAGATCTCCCGTGAAGGGAACCGAGGTAACAGAGGCCCTCATAGGTAATCCCCAAAGTAAAGGTGGTGGAAGTTGATTTTTTGGGCATCCCCAAGGGCTTCAAAGACGAAATTCCAACACACAACTGACCCAAATACGAAGCAAAAAACCACCATAAACATTACAACACGTATATGTATTCAATAACCAAGACATGAGATCAACGTGAAAAAAAAAAGCAGACAAATAGATTACAAGACAGGGTATATTCCCAAAATCAAATGAAAATAGCGTAGAGCAGCTGGTTTATTTCCGCCGTCGATGACTCTCAGAGTCAATTAAAAGAACCTGGTAAACAATGTTAGCGATGATTCCGGAGAAGAGAGATAGGTGAAGTGGGATGTTGAAAACGTACCAAGCAGCGAGAGCGATAATCAGATACATCATCATGAGGAGGACGCCTTCAAGCCAGTGAGATTTGCCGTCTCCGATGAGGTAGTTGACCTGCAATGCAAGAAAAGCCGTTAGTATACAACAACACAAATTGATATAGAGTTGTGTGGAGGTCAAGGTAGGGATCAGATCATACCAAAAGAACAGAAACAAAGAGCAGGATAATCTCGAAACTGTCAAAGTTGAGAGTCTGCAGAAAAAAGACAAAGTCAGCATCCCAAGTCAACAATTCCAAAATTTCAGGAAAATTCTCCAAAATGCGGACACCTACCATATCATCCACACCAATGATCCAACCCAAAACAACAATAAATGGCAAAACCAACAAAGCAATCTGCATACTCGAACCCACAGCCACACCAATCGCCAAATCCATCTTATCCTTACAAGCCACCGTAACAGCCGTGGCATGCTCCGCCGCATTACCAACAATAGGCAACAGAATCAGTCCAACAAAAGTCGCACTGATATTACCCGTCGCAGTCAACGCATCAATCGAGTCAACCATGAACTCGGCGCAAACAGCCACCAAAGCAGTCGAAACACCCAGCGTAGCCATGGCGACCCAGATGTGCAGCTGCGGCTGCTCGGGTTCGTCTTCTGTGTCCTGGAGGTTGACCTCTTGGGCGTTGGAGCCGCCCATTGTGCGGGCGGTCATTTTGCCGATTTGCGCGATGCCGCGGCTGGCGTCGCCGGATTTTTTGCTGCGTTTTTCGACTTTTTTGGAGGGCTCGTTGTACATGTCTGTGTGGGATTTGAGTTGGAAGAAGAGGTAGCAGCCGTAGACGATGAGGAGGAGGACGGAGGTACCTGGATAGGAATAGTTAGCATTGAAAGCAGCGTGGATGGGGGAATAACTGTTTGAAGTGTGTTGTGGGTGGGAACTAACCCCGCGAAAGAGGAGCCGTATTCTCCTTATTCCCATCAGACCACTTATGGAACGCAGTAGGAATAATCAAACTAGCCACAGCCAGCGCCAAAAGACTAGCCGCAGTCTGCGCAACAACGACATTGAAATGCTGCTCAATGCGGTTCACACCACCAAAGAAGAAACACATGCCCATGACCAGCAGCAAATTGGACAAAATACTGCCAATCAATGAGGTCTGCACGATGAGAACCTCCTTCTTGAGGAGGGCAATAATAGCAACGATCAACTCGACCGCATTACCGAACGAGGCATTGAGTAATCCACCAATCGTCTCACCGGTTCGCATGGCAATTTCCTCCGTCGCATAACTCAGCATTGCGGCGAGCGGGATAATCGCGATAAAGTTGACCACGAAGATAGCGATAGGATTGGCCTTTACCACGTGCAATGCGATACCCACAGGCGCAGCGATGATAAGCACGTTAATCCAAGAATTGAACACGGTCGCGCGGATCTGGCTTGCCACCGTGAACTTGGGACCGTCGAGGGGCTTCACGTCATCTGGCTCAGGCGCCGAGATTTCCTCCTCCTTATTATGGCCGAATTTGCCAAAAAATCCCTTGCGCTGACGAGCCTGGGGTCCATTCGCGTCCGCGTTCGCAGTACCGTTGCCCTCAATTTCAGCTTCGAGGTCTAGCTCCCGCGACGTGGACATGTCTACCGTGTCGTTGATAGGTTCTTGACTGAGATTGGATGCGGCGGGCCCGTAGCTACCGGCCGATTCGGGTGGGAATGTGCCTGAGTAGGCGGGACCTTCGAGATCGCCGTTGAACTCGGCGCGGCGCCGTTGATCTTGCAAGAGGCGGAGGTCGCCCATGCTCCGGGAGTGGGGGGCTTGATTTTCTAGCTGGACGGAGTTGGTGCGCTGAGGGCGCCGGCGGAATTTCTTAAAGGGGTTGTGCGAGGATGGCTCGCCATCTTGGTCGTACCAGGCGAGATTGCGGGCCTGACGGCGGTAGATATCTATGGACATTGTTTAGCGGGGATGTTGATGGCATTGTAGGAGTCGGGGAGGAATGGTAGTCGCGATAGATATGCTGGCAGGAGGGTTGGTAAATAGGGCAGCTTGGGACTCACGCATTATGATCGATGAGTATGTGGTAGTATTTGGGAGTGATTGATCCTAAATTCGAAGCAACAATGAGGCTCCAAATAGATATCTGATCCGGGTGTCAGTCTTTGATAAGATTTGAAACAGCCACAGCCTCAATGCAAGTTTAACAAGGGCAGTTCATGCAAAGAGCAAAGGCATCGGCTTTCATATCAGGGATTCGATCACAGCCCTGCGCCTTAGCAGATGCGCCAGCCACAGCCAGCTGGGGCAAGTGAGGCGTAGCCGCGCGGTTCCTCCAACGTTAAAAGCCACGTACGTGAGATGAAGAGTTCCAAAATTAAACTGCCATACAGCTTCCAGAAGAGAGGCGAATAGTGGCGAGTGACTGAGGTCCTGAAGTTGCGAATACGGGGGGTCGCGACGTGGCGCAGTCCAGGCAGCCACAGGGTGGGAAAGAGGGAAAGAATTAGGAGAATAGTAGTAAGAAAAGGCGGGACTATGAAAGAGAATGATGCGAATGCTTTGTGCGATTCTCAGAATTGTGTTTGTGTCCAGAAATCCCTGATTCTGGAGGGTTGTAGAACGAGATCAAGCAAGGGAGGGGAAAGGCATTCGCGTTATGCGAAAGTCAACAAAGCAGCGACTAGCGTGGCACCAAACGAGTGTAGGAGTCGGAAATAGTGCAGCCGTAAGCAAAAAAGAAATACACAAAGGGAGAGACGGGAGCCCGAGGAGAAAGAGGTAAGAACTCTGGGCCTAAATGATTTGATTTCAGGATGATGAAAACGCGCTCAGGGTTAACTTTTGGCCAAATCTTCAATAATTCGGCCAGCACAGCCACATTCGTGGGACCCAGGGGCGATCGCAAGTTCCCGCTGTGTACGAAGTACGGCTTGGCACTGGAAGAGTGATTCCCAAGGGGGGAGCGTTTAGTATCCAGTGGTGCGACCGGAGAATAATCAATTGATCCTGGTCAGTTGGTTTTCAAAGTCGAGGACAACGACGGAGATATAATATGTAATGGAGGATAGGCCATGGTAGTAATTCTGGATGATGATGAAGGTGGTGGTGATGAGTTGTCATTTCCTTAGGGGTGACCCCTTAGGCGAAACACGGGCTGTCACCACGGAGAACCAAGGAAACCCAAGCGAAAACAAGCAGGCTGGGGAAGCTTTGACTGCGAGAGCTTATGGTTTCTTGGCAGCATGCACCACCACCACCACCACCATCATCATGCCGTCGTGTCTCGTTTCCCATGATTCTCCGTCATTGCAAGGTGAGATCTTCATGTAACGCACGCACGCTCAAACAGCACAGACGGACACTCAAATGTTTCGAGTGTGGCATATTGGAGCACACCACGCAGGGATCCACCGTAGAATTGCTGTAGAATTCCGCGGGGAGGGAGATGATTGGACTGGTTGGGGACCATAGCCCGCTCTTGGCAGTACCCAGCAAACAAATCGCCGAATCATAAACGAGCTCAGCATCGCATCAAGTCTGGACGCCACGAGCCCTGTTCAATTTCTGAGCTCTGACACTGACGTTGTTGGCCGAGAGCTTGAGAACTTGAGAAGAAGGTAACGGCCGTAAGAAACCCTCGCGTCTGCAAGCAGTCACGTGTCGACACGGTCGGGCATCCTCTGCGAGGTGCAGAACAGTATGGACTGGTCAGTGGTCACTGTCAGAAACCAAACTGGGCATCATGCACGTTTGCAAATCATGGTTGCAGCCAAAGACAGGGCCATGATGAGGCTTCTCGTGCCCAAATCGGTTCGATGTGCTGGTGACAGATGCGCGGGTACGTCGGTGGCTGGTCAGCCTGTCATGATGGCGATCACTGGGAAACAGCCACACCGATACTGGAATATTGGAATCACTGGATAGTTGAGTCGCGGCCTGAGAACTGAGGACTTCAATGTCGGTGAGGCCTCATACGTCTCCAGGCTCCAGCTGCAATGCCGACTTGAGAACCTATTCCATCGGGCCTGAATAGACCTCAAATCGCAAGATAGTAGTGCTTGCTTAGGTTAGTGGTTCGTAAAATGTAAGCACAGGTTCAGTCTTTGTTCAGCTCGGAGGCCCATCAGCCTCTCAACTCTTCATAGACTTCCTCCATAAGGAAAGGCCAGGGGCGGAGTTTAGTAGGCAGTAGGCAGCAGAGCCTTGGAAGGAAGAGAGGAGGAATAGAGTAGGCGCCAGATGACGGGGCCCGGGGTTTTATTTCTTTTGGTTTGAGGAAGAAGAGCCTCCCTCTGTAATGTTCTCGTGCACCCGGGTTGAGGGTTGCGGGTTGCGGGTTTACTGAGGAGTATATTATTCCTGCTGCCTGGCGGCGGGGAATGGGGCCCTAGGCACAATTGAAGCACCTGGTTTGCTTGCCACTTAACACCTCGTGGGGTGCATATTTCAAACAATCTGGTTTGGAACTCATGAGGATCGACGCCGTAGGGCTAGATTTCTATTCTTAGCGTACTAAAAGGGGCAGGTCACTACACTACAGGGGTAGTACTTGAAGTTGAAGTAGGAGTTTTATCCGGTCGGAGAATACCTTTTCTTCAGTTTGAAGGTTATCTCCATAGATAGTGTTATTATTATCAGTCAAGGTGTGAAAGAAGTACTGGGGGTGGTCGATGGTGGTAACTGGCGAGGAGAGATAGCCAAGTCTAAGGTAGTTGGTACCTAGGGCTGAAGCATACATGGGTGGACATGGAATTAGAAAGCAGCTCTTGCCTTGATTAAATCCTAGTTCCACATGATATTGTTGAAGTCATTTGTCTCTTATAAACTGTCGGGCCGACACTATGTCTTGAAAGCCCAGTGTAGCCTCTTTACTAAGCTGCCTTGATGCGTGTTATACAATACTAGCTATCTTGGCGGCATCGAGTACAATATTTGCTAAGCGTGAATTGATCTTCATCAACTTCGAGCAACATTTCCATAAGGAATCGTGAAGAGCGCATAAAAACATTCAACGAATCATAAAGGTTTATCGAAAGCTATGTAGTTAGGTTTGCGGATTCCCAGTTTATCGGAGAACTAGCATCCCCTAGATAAAGTTCAAACACAGTAGGACTTTTTAATTCGTGCTAATCTTAGCCATGAGAGAGTCGGCTAATAGATAAGGCGTGAAAACTTTTGAATGTGGAGCTTAGGTAGTTAGCAAGCTTACGAGGGCTATTGAGTGATTTTTATTTAAAGGTTGACATGAGTACCTGATGTCGCGGCCTGGGGCTCCTGAGACCTAAGTAAAGATATATTTCTGGGGGCAGAACAGGCCCCAAGAATCGATCTCTACCAGCTAGACAATTGAATTGCAAAGCTCGAGGTATTCTATGTGCTTGAATAACCGCCTAAAAGTAATGGCCTTCATATCGTCAGTGCCTGCCCCGGATCTCGAGCCCGAGGCTTGCTGGAGATGCGTGAAGCAGCCTCCTGAATAACCATGTCCCGAGGTGGGTCTAGGTAATCTTGGTACCGATCATAATAATGGATGAGACATGAGTGAATCAGCTCTCTGTTAGTTAACTAAAGTTGGGACGTATAAGCAATACGCCGGTACTGGCTGCTCTATATGGAGTGGTATATATTGATGTCGTTGCATACGATATACCGTTTGAATTGAGACCAGGTCATGAGTGAGAGTTTACCATCAACCTGCCCGGGGTCATGGAGATTGACCTTCATATTCATCCTCTAGATACTATCTGATTGCGATCGCGGGTGACCTCAAGGGTAAGGTGCTTGCTCATGAAGCAGGCTGAGCAAAGTCCAATCCAGTGTCTACCTTCTACCATCGCATCTTCGTCGTACATTTCTCGTCGCTCAACACAGGTCCAAAAGTCTCAGATCCACATTTTCTTGAGAGTAGCCAGCTCGTACCAAGATAAAATCTCTCACACAAGCGTTGGGATACCCCTTATCCCTCCATCTCCAAAGTTATACTCTGCTATGTACGTCTCGTCTAGCCATCACCTCCCGAGACGATCTCCATAACCTAGGGGGCATAACAACGCTAAAAAGCTTGGTCGACATGATGGAGCATAAACTCTCATAATCTCGCGAACAATTGCCCCCAAATTGCAGAGGATTGTACGGAGTACGGAGTACATTTAGCCGATAGACAGCGTCCATCTGATTGTATGAGTGATGAGCCCGGCCTAGCTCCATCTGCATGCAGCCCTTGCCGTCCCGATCGTCAGGGGTAAGTGATAGTCCACAGGTATGGAGTATTTGCGTTTGATCGTCTTGTAGGCGGAAGGATGAGATTGATATTATCCTTGGAGTTTATGTGGATTGCGTGATCATCGTGCAGTATCAACAAAGTCGATGATCTCGTTCTACACCGTATATTTACAGCATATGGAAGGAGGAGGAGCCTGATATATCATACTGGCTGTTCCTGATGTAGTAAATATCGACTGTAACTGTCCCCACACAGGCGGGAGTTGTCTCCCTATGACCCACTGACTCGATGGTGATGGTCAAAAGGGGGGGTTGACTTCCTTTATTTGGTCCAATTGAAGAGAGTACGGGGAAAGGGTCAGTCAACCGAGTACTGAACGCGCTAACGGTTAGTGAGATTCACACTAATCTCTCAAGTTTTGTGACCCGAGTTTAGGAAAAGTGTCTGCCTGCTTGAATGTCTCGTCGTGGTGGGATGGGAGACTCTTATTGAACTGAGATTGTCTGGGGCACGGACGTGGAGTCTATACTGGGACGCTGCTCGCAAGCCTTGTATTCCTCGCATTCTCGGGATGGACGTTGACACGGCTCGGAGAAACAATCTAAGAATAAACAATTCAACATGGCTAATGCATTCCAATGTCAATTGTTTGAGTTTCATATTTTTGCGTGGCCGTTGAGCAAGTCTTGCAAGAATGTTTATGACGATGAATCAAGACTTCTTGGTCTTTTCTTGACCGACGTATGCCTAGATCGCCGAGGATTCCAATCGACATCATCACGACCCGGATCGCCCTTGGCAGGAGAGACAAGCTTTGTTGCTCGATGCGAACCGGGCGTTTGACTGGGGATGGAAAATTGAATCGAGTTGGCTTTTATTGGGGGGACTCGCCAAACATGGTTTCGACGTGATGCGATATTTGTGCATTGGGTTGTTTCTTTTTTAGGCGCGGATTATGACTGGCTGGACCGGGATGATATTCCTTTGTTATGCACTAAGGCAGGGGCCAGCCACTCTGGGTCTCGCAAAAACCGGACATTATTATGGACCCTTATGGACCCTTATGAAGCGCTCGAGAGTCGAGACTCGAGCGACGAAAGGGCCTGCTGTGAGGACCAGTCAGGGGCAATTAGTTTCGGCTTGAAAGGGACCTTCTGAGGGACTTTTTTTTTTTTTTTTTTTTTTCTTTCTTAGTGGGGGGCGCAAGGCTGGGTTCCTCGCTCGCAAGCGAATGATATCACTTGGGAGAAGATTGTCTCAGGGGCCCCAAGCCAAGGGTCGGCAGGGTCATCACTATCAGGGTCATGGCCCCACACACGATCCGAAACAAGCAAAGCTTCAGGGCCAAAAGGGCCCTTTCGCAGGCGGGGCCCAGTTCAAGAGATCCACTTTGGTCCCTTCAGGGCCCAATGACCCTGAACCGCCCCAAGATATCGGAGGCCTCACCACACTGGGTCTGGGAGCCTGGGATGTTTTGTCAATGATGGTGTGCATCTGACAGCAAGTTGCTCCATTGATGTGCAATGCACCCACTGGCACAGCCCGCTTGATGATGTGTCGCCATCGTAATAATCAATGCTGTTGCATTATTGGGGGCATCTTGGTGGAATATTGGTACCTGATTGCTGGGTGAGGAGAGGATGAGAAAGTCAAGTCACTCTTCTGCCCCCTCAGCCTCAGGCAATAATGAACCCACTCACCCACTCACCCACTCACCCACCCACCTGGTTACTCCTTCCCCTACTCCTTCTTTCCTTCCTTCCTCCTCTACTTTGCACTTCCCTTTTTCAACTTCGTTCCTTCCTCTTTCTTTCCCCCATTCCCCCTTCCCCCCAATTCCATTCGTTTTGTGTCTTGGTTCCTAGTGTTTGGTACAACACCACAACACACCACACTCTTTTTTCCCTCCCCCCAACACGTCAATCCCTGGCAACACTCGCTTCCCGAGCTCTACCCGCGCTCATCATGAAGTACTCCGTTCTCGCCAGCTTGTCCCTTGTGGGCTCGGCCATGGCCACTATCCCCTCCATTGAGATCAAGGGCAAGAAGTTCTTCTACTCCAACAACGGTACCGAGTTCTTCATCCGTGGTGTCGCCTACCAGGCCGATTACTCCAGCCCGACCAGCGGCTCCAGCAGCTCCAGCCTCAACTATGTCGACCCTCTGGCTGACGTCGAGAGCTGCAAGCGTGATATTCCCTACCTGACCCAGCTCCGCACCAACGTCGTCCGGACTTACGCCGTCAGCCCTAACTCCTCCCACGACGAGTGCATGAATGCCCTCGCCGATGCCGGCATCTATGTCATCTCGGATCTGTCCGCCCCCTCCCAATCCATCCAGTCCGACAACCCTACCTGGGATGCCGACCTGTTCACCCGCTACTCTCAGGTCATCGATGCCTTTGCCAAGTACCCCAACGTCATCGGTTTCTTCGCCGGTAACGAGGTCGCCAACAAGATCAACAATACCGACTCCATGGCCTACGTCAAGGCCGCCGTTCGTGATATGAAGACCTACATCAAGCAGATGAACTACCGTAGCTCCCTGGCCATTGGTTACGCTACCGATGACGATGCTACCGTCCGTGAGCAGGTCTCTAACTACCTGGTTTGCGACACCGCCGCCGACTCCATTGACTTCTTCGGTTACAACATCTACGAGTGGTGTGGTGAGTCTAGCTTCTCCACCTCGGGCTACGAGGACCGCACCAAGGAGTTTGCCGACTATCCCGTCCCTGCCTTCTTCTCCGAGTACGGCTGCAACCAGCCCCGTCCCCGTCCCTTCACTGATGTGCCCGTCCTGTTCGGCCCCCAGATGGACGATGTCTGGAGCGGTGGTATCGTCTACATGTACTTTGAGACCTCCAACCATTTCGGTCTGGTTTCCACCAGCGGTAACAGCGTCAAGACTCTGCAGGACTTTGACAACCTGTCTTCCCAGATGCAGAAGGCCACCCCGACCGGTGTCAACAGCGCCAGCTACACCGTCAGCACCACCGTTGGCCGCAGCTGCCCTACCGTCGATGCCTCCAACTGGCTGGCCGCCAGCGTCCTGCCCCCCTCGCCCAACGCCGACCTCTGCGAGTGCATGTACAACCTGCTGGAGTGTGTCCCCGTTGATGGCATCTCCGTCAACAAGATGACCGACACCTTCAACTACCTGGGTGGTGTCAAGGGTGCCATGGCCGGTGTTTCCCACAACGCCACCACCGGCCAGTACGGTGCTTACTCCATGTGCAGTCCCAAGCAGCGTCTAGGCTGGGCCATGAACCGCTACTACCAGCTGAACAACAAGGGCAGCAGTGCCTGTGGTTTCTCCGGTGCTGCCACCACCACCAAGCCCACCAATGCCCCCTCCTGCTCTGCCCAGTCCTCTGCCATCAGCGCTATCGGCTCTGCTGGCGCCAACAACGTTAATGGTGGTCTGGTCGCCTCTGGTAGCGCTACTGGTGGTTCTACTTCTACTTCCAAGGGCGCTGGCGCCGCTACCTTTGGCCCCCAGGCTGTCCACGTCGGCTCCTGGCAGACTGGTGCTTACGCGGTTGCCGCGATCGCCTCTGGCCTGTTCATGATCATGCTGTAAACCACTTTTGTCACCCCAAGAACCAAAAATGGGCTTTTCGTTTCTCTTTTTTTTCTACAATTTTTTTTTCTGTGATAAACTGGTGTGTCCCAACTTGACGCGCTTTTCTTTTCGTGTGCTATAGTTTTTGACTGTCTTGCACCTCGGCGCACATCCACCCGCTTTTTTGTATTCGAGAACCCTTCTGTTGCGATAAATTGTTTATATAATCCTTTTCATGCTTCAATAGCAAGCCGGTGTTCATTGAAATCGTTTCACGTAGGATCTCGTCCCCTCTAGGTGTTTTCAGGTAATGTCTGGTCCTTCGAATACTCCACCCGCAAGTACTGTATTAAAGTCTTCCAATCGGGGCCGTCCCATTCCAATTGCAATCCAGGATACTTAATCAACTTTCTCTATTTCACCCAATCACACCACATTCTGCTTAATCTTTTCTTTTAGAACACATTCATCTCTCGTCTCGAACAACCTCGGGAGTGCGGATAAGTCAATGGTGGAGTCCAGTCCTGGTGCGCGGCCCGCGCACCTCTCCACTTCACCCGACCCGATCCCGATTCCGACACTTGACGGCTTAATATAATAGCCCATCTGGGGCCGGTTTAAACTGTGACTCATTTCTGTGCTACATGCTCAGTGTATTGGGAATTTCAATTGCATGCATTTGGATTAGTCTTGTGTCTGGATTGTGGTGAGGGTCGTTCGGTTGTTGGAGTTCTCCCTCCGCTGACCGGTGTGGTTGTTGGCGGGAGGGTTAGATGTACATAGTGCAATGTAATTGGTAGTGGTAGAATAGTGTACAGTGTGATGTCAATTCTAATTAATTGTGATTTGATATTAAATTGAATAAATGGTGATTTAAACTACTATTCGCCTGGATAAGAGCTCCTGTGGGTCGGGTCAATGCTCTCATGCTCGTCCAAGGTTGAAAGTACATCGATGGGGTAGCTCACCCTTAGTATGGAATTTGTAGATGCAGGATTCACTGGCAAGATTGTGAGTCAGAGATACCTAGCTAGCCATCAACATCTGGGAGGTATTGAATTGAATATAAATACTACTCTTGACGTCTTCAATTGACTCTCTCTCAACACACTATCCATCTCGACTGTCTCCCGCCCATTTGACAGTAATTGGGACATTCTTGACTTTTTCTCTTCGTGGCAATTTTATCTACTCTTTTTTGTAACTTGAGAACTACATACGGACCGGAACAGGGCTCCAACCATCCACCATGGAAGCTATCAAGTCCGTCTTCGCAACATGCAAGAAGGAATCTCGGGCTGCTCTCGTCACGTACGTGACAGCCGGGTATCCAACCGCAAGCTCAACACCGGATATCATGCTAGCCATGCAATCCGGCGGCGCAGGTCAGTCCCTGTCCACCCCAATACCAAGCGCATCTCCTACCACTAAAACCTACGTGAATATTAACATCTCATTTCTTATCCATATCACCAGACATCATCGAACTAGGCATCCCATTCACAGACCCCCTAACCGACGGCCCAACAATCCAAAAATCCAACGCCCAAGCCCTCCAAAACGGCGTCCGGATCCCGGAGATGCTGCAGATGGTCCACGAAGCCAGGAACCGAGGCCTTACAGCGCCGGTCGTGTTTATGGGATATTATAATCCTGTCCGGGCTTATGGGGAGGAGAGGATGTTGAGGGATTGTAAGAGTGCGGGTGTGAATGGGTTTATTATGGTTGATTTGCCGCCTGAGGAAGCTGTGAGATTTAGGGGGGTTTGTAAGGGGTTTGGGTGAGTTTTTCTATCTGTCTTTTTGTGTTGGAGGTTTGGTTGGGTTTGGTCATGGGAGGTGAGGAGAGATAAAGTGCTGGGCTGATTGAAGGGTATAAAACAGCTTATCATATGTCCCACTTGTTGCACCCTCGACGCCAGACTCGCGTATCAAGATGCTCTGCGGTATTGCGGACTCGTTTGTGTATGTTGTATCGCGGATGGGAGTGACGGGATCTCTGAAGGTGCTGGATGAGGGCTTGAACAAGCTCCTTGAGCGTGTGCACGTCTACACTGAGAACCGAGTTCCAACGGCCGTGGGATTCGGGATTAATACTCGCGAGCACTTTGTGGACGTAGCCCACATTGCGGACGGTGTCGTTATCGGAAGTAAGATTATCAGTATACTCCGTGATGCGCCGGAGGGTACTGGACCGCAGAAGGTGCAGGAGTATTGTCTGCATGTCACCGGCAGAAAAGAGCCTCGAGCCATCACTCCTCCCACGGAGGAATACAAGCCTGAAGAAGACACAAGTACATCTACAATTGCTACCTCGAGCATTACAAATGGCACAGATCTCACACCCGCCGATCTAACCACCCGCTTCGGCCAATTCGGCGGCCAATACGTCCCCGAAGCCCTCATGGAATGTCTCACCGAACTCGAAACAGGCTTCAACACCGCTATATCCGACCCAACCTTCTGGGCCGAAATCGCCTCCTACGCCTCCTACGCCTCCTACGCCAATCGCCCTTCAAGTCTACACCTAGCACCCCGCCTAACAGCCCACGCCGGCGGAGCCCGCATTTGGCTTAAGCGGGAAGACCTCAATCACACCGGTAGCCACAAGATCAACAACGCACTCGGCCAAATCGTTCTCGCAAAACGTCTCGGCAAAACAGCTATCATCGCAGAAACCGGAGCTGGGCAGCATGGCGTGGCAACGGCGACTCTAGCCGCGCGGTTCGGTATGAAATGCACTATCTTCATGGGCGCGGAGGATGTACAGCGTCAAGCGCTGAACGTGTTCCGGATCAAGTTACTCGGTGCACGGGTTATTGCTGTGCCGGGTGCGCATCCCGGTGATGGGGGGACACTGCGGGATGCTGTGAATCAAGCATTCCGGACATGGGTGACGGACTTGGATAGTACACATTTCGTGATTGGGTCTGCGTTTGGACCGCATCCGTATCCGACGATTGTAAGGACGTTCCAGGCTGTTATTGGGAATGAGGCAAGGGCGCAGTATCAAGAGGCCAATAACGGACGACTACCCGATGCCGCCGTTGCCTGTGTCGGTGGTGGATCCAATGCCGCGGGCATGTTCTACCCCTTCGTGCAGGATTCGGGCGTACAACTCGTCGGCGTTGAAGCCGGCGGCGATGGCTCAGATGTTGGCCGTCACTCTGCGACCCTAGCACGCGGTTCTGTCGGTGTTCTTCACGGTGTGAGAACATATGTGCTCCAAGATGACGATGGCCAGATTACATCGACTCACTCCATTTCCGCGGGACTGGATTATCCCGGTGTTGGACCGGAGTTGGCGAGTTGGAAGGAGTCTGGGAGGGCGAGGTTTGTTGCTGCGAGTGATCAGGACGCGTTGGATGCGTTTAGGTTGTTGAGTGAGACGGAGGGGATTATTCCCGCGTTGGAGAGTGCGCATGCTATTGCTGGTGCGGTTAGATTGGCCAAGGAGTTAGGGGAGGGAAAGGATATTGTGGTTTGTTTGAGTGGACGGGGTGATAAGGATGTTCAGACTGTGGCGGGGATGTTGCCTGAGTTGATGCCGGAGACTGAGGAGGATTAGATGTTGGGGTTTATGGATGTGTAAAATGGTGTTATTTTGGGTGAATTTTGCCTGGTTTTGTCTTTCATTTGGATACATTTTAAATTGACTATATGCATGTTTTGGCCTACTTATTCTATTCATCAGGCTTCGATTAAACTACAAACTCGGATCAGATCCAACATTCACACCCTTTCGGGGAGCGAATGGCGAGCAAATTATTAGAGAATGTTGGCTAACGGAGAGGTCTCGACAATATCAAGTCGCGAGTTTCACTAAATTACTCAAGCCATAGAAACGCTACTATGAGTGCTCAGCGCTGTGTATCTTTTCTTACTCAGGTAGAGCCCATTTCACCATCCACTCAGACTCAAGAACCTGCCGAGCAGAGGGACGTTCCTCCGGCCTAAAGGAAAGCATCGAGCGCAACATTGCGAAAAGTGAATCTCGCTCACTTGATTCAAAAGGTTGCATCTTCTCTTTTATCCGTGGTTGCTGCACGTTCAATTTGAAGCGATCCTCCAATGATTGATATGAAGATCGAGACACTTCTGTCCGCTCTCCACGCTTAGTGAATCTTTCTCGACGGGCTTCCCATTCAGTTGGCAACGGGCCAAGTACATCAATCTGCTAGCAAGTCATATCGTCTTCGTTGGTAAGAAAGCCTTCAAACAAAGGTTTTGGGGAAATGATGTTCCAGATAGTGCAGGCAAGAGTCCAGATATCCGATGAGAAGGTAAGAGGCTTCGCTGGTTCAAATCGAGCCTCTGGAGGGCGGATCAGAAGAGGTGTTTGAGACTCGTATCTCGTTTCTTGCGTCGTAGAGAATGCTTCACCAAAGTCTGAGAGGATAATCCTGGCTTCTGGAAGTGTGATATTTTCACTTGCCTCTCCAAGCCAAATAGGTAATACACCATATTGGGGGACGCCTGGTGGGAGCTTTTAGCTATCTAATCGATTGACTGGCTCGAGTACCGGCTCCCCATATTGCTCGTATAACTTCTCTGTGGATAAATGATCGAACTCACGGGACAGTTAAAGGAGAATATTGCCGCGATGAAGATCTCCATGGACGAAGCCTTGTGAATGGATATAATCAACAGCAATCATAAGCTGCGCTGCTAAGAGTCGGGCTACCTCAAGTTGAAGTGAGCGCTGAATCTATCCAAGATTGAGGAATTCATAGCTCTGCCGATGTTTGATGATAGGCGAGGATTCGAGAGTTTGGATAGGACGTCAATCTCGAGCGGTTTCGAATCTGCGGTGCAGACTTTGACTGCAACGTATCGGTTGAGTCTCCCATCTCGGGCCAACCAAATCGTTGAGTATGTACCGTGGCCAAGCTTATGGATGACCTGATAGCGATCATTGAGACGATCCCCGATCGTGACTAGATGATAGCCCCCAGCTTGGTAGTTCTCCATTCTTTCAACATCTTCAATTGGCTCGTACAGGACACACGCCGAGTCAATCATTGGTACTGTTGATTTGAACGCAGTGAGAGAGAATGCACAAGAGGTTCGATATAGCGGGTTTGCCCTCTCCGAAAAGAGACCGCGAGGAGGAACAGATCTGACCGACAGGAAAGGCTTAGGGAGCCAGATGCATGATTTTTCATATTTCCCTTGTACAAACAAAGTCTTGGTATTTTAGAATAAAAAGAGCATGATACATGGCTAGTAGTCTTAGCCTGAACCGTGTTCTGTTGTGAAGGATGGCGGGGATGCGTGTGTTGACAGGGGCGAGACCCACCCTAAACGCCACGAAAGCGATCTCAAAACAAGCTTCACAGCCACGTCTTAGACACTGAAAGTGATAATTTCCTATCCCAAGCTACGGAGTACTAATATTCACATAGCTTGAACACTGACACATAAATGACGTGCAACAGTATAGTGCCTGCACCAACAAGCATAAATGGTTCTAGTCTCATCTAGCTGACGCGTCCTAGGACCAATCCGCTGAACGAGCGGCGCTCGGACATGAAATTAATGCACGGCCCGCCAAGACATCCAATTACCTTGTCTGTGGAAAAAAAGAAATAAAAACCACAAGGGATAGGCCAGATCCCTCGGTCCAACACCCCCTTTTCCCCCCAGAACGTCGTTGGGGCTTTGGAGGCTTTCACTTTGACGAAACTCGCCATGGAAGACGTCAAAGAGGCCCAAGACTTAGCATCCTCGGCGCCTGCGGCGCATGAGGCGCATCTCGTCTTGATTCCTCAGCCTAGTACCCACCCTCGTGACCCCCTGGTATGTATGCGATGATGTCCTTTGGGCGCGGATTGCGTGACCGCGAGGCGCTGATGTTCGAGTACTTATCTGATATCTTGGCAGAACTATTCAATGCGGCGAAAGTATATCATCCTTTCGGTACTTTGCTTGGCCTCATTCTCGGGCGCTATTGCCCCGCTGTCCGGGCAGTTGAATCTCGCGGATCAAGAGAAGTTATATCATAAGACAAAACTACAGGAGTCATATGCGGTAAGTTCCTCTATCTGCTTATCTTAGTGCCGACATCCTTTGGCTTTGTACCAAACTGACATCTATATAGAACTCGGCTGCTCTGGCCGGTATGGCCGCTGGGCCATTCTTCTTTGCGCCCATCTCCCACCTACTGGGTCGCAGCTCGGTCATATTCTGGTGTGTGCTCTGCACACTTATATGCCAGGTATGGGGTGCCGTAATGACCCACCCGAATGACTACATACCATACATCCTCTCTCGGTTGTTCGCTGGGTTCTTCGGTGCAGTGCCAACGATGCTGGGCCCTCGTGTCGTCACCGACCTGTTCTTCCTGCATCAGCGTGGTCGTGCTTTTACTGCATTGCATATGGCATTTTTGTTCGGCACGATTGCTGGTCCCACGTTCTCTGGCTTCATCTCAGCTGGCGCCTTTTTCCCCGTGGAGTTCTGGTGGACAGTTGGTCTGCTTGGATTTACTCTGGTTTGCTGCTTCCTGTGCCTTGAGGAGACAGGGTTCAACCGTGTGGACTTTGACAAGAACCCAGAAGTCCCCATTTCATTCGGTGAAAATCGGATGGCGACTTTCTTCTTCGGGCATAGAGTTGTGCAACCGACTACATGGAAGGAAACGGTATGTCTAGACATATTCCTGGTCTACAGCTTCAACTAATAACCAATAGGCCAAAATTGGGATCACTCCCATTCTCATCGGCATCTGCCCCGTCACCGTCATCATGGGCATCTTCACTCTCATCTCCTTCGGCTTCTACGTAGGCGTCAATGCGCTTACCCCCGTTTGGCTCCAGAAGCCCGTCTCAGCTGGTGGCTACGGCTTCACACTAAAACAAAATGCTGCATTTACCTTCTGCCACTGGATCGGAATCATCTTCGTCCAATTTTACGGGCACTACTTGGACGATCGTGTCCCCCTCGCACTCGCGCGCCGCTTTAACAACGGTATCTGGAAGCCCGAGTATCGCCTACATGTCCTCTGGCTCCCTAGCCTAATTCTCAACCCAATCGGTCTGGGAATTTTCGGTGCTGCTCTACAGTACCACCTACACTACATGGTTCTTGCACTGGCAGTGTTCATCGTCACTATCGGGTCCCTTGCTAGTGTGCCGGTCACGGTGAACTACGTCGTCGAGTGTTTTATTAAGTACCCTGCTGAGGCGGGCATTGTGATTGGTGCTTATCGGATTATGTATGGACTGACGATTAGCTTTTATATTAATCTATGGGTGGAGGCGGTTGACGTTGGTTGGGTGTACGGAATGATGGCGTTCTTTGCGGTGTTTTCCTTCTTCTTTGTGATGCTTTTAATGTGGAAGGGGCATGCTATCCGCGGGATTCAATTCTCAAGTCTTGCGTCGAGTGAGGAAGGTGAGAGGTTGGTTGAGTGAATGTTGAAATTTGGAGTCCGGGTCTCGAAAGGGAGTAATAAATCCGACGACACGGCTAATGATTGATTTATTGATCTATCGAATAGAAATTATATTTCATCGACGAAGAGGAATAATCTGCATGATATTGATGGAAACTTTTCCATTTAGCTATCGTCATCTGATGTGACTTCCTCAACTAGTCAATTGTTCCGAATAACCCACAGAGGAGTAGTGTTATCGGCGGGTCCCTGATTCAAAGCATCCGATCCCATATAGAAAAAGCACTGCCTGGCAGAGACAACGGGGGAATTCACCTCGTCCCGTTCGTATGTGTCGGATGCCAGGATCACCGGAGAATACTCGATTCTCCACACTCCCTGGTTATCGACGACCTGCCTGAGAAAGATGGTCTCTTTGTAGTTGCTCAGAAATCCATACACACACTTAAGGTCTTGCATGTACATGATTGGTTGGGCGAGTAACTTCCTTAGCGCCCACTCCTTATCGAGGTTGTCATCAATTTCATGAGCAGGAACCCAAGGCACCTTAAGCTCCCCAACAACGAGCAACTGGTCATTTTCATTATGCATAATCACATCAGGTATGCCAGTGTAAGTAGACTTTACACATTTGAAATCCGCAAAGCGTACACCCTTTGATTGTGTTGTGAAGATAACGTTCAAGATGTCGCCGAAGTATTTATGAAAGCGACCTAACACGCCATGCTCGTCCCCAACCCCAACGTTGCCACGATTGTAAGGGTTAGGGTCCTCCAGTGTATGGAGATTAAGGCCCATGCACTTATTTCTCCAGGAATGAGTTTCGTGCATGTTCTTCACAGCACTCAAAAAGTCTGTCCATGGCTCAAGATCCCCCTGGTATTCCAGATCATGTAAGGCGTTTGAGGTGGTGTGGCTATTGCCCGGCGTAAGCTCCGGCGCGGGGGACTCGGCATATCTCTTTGGGCTGATATGGATTGCGGAGCGAGGCATTCTGAGAAATCTTGGTTTCGGTATGACGAAGGCTGTCAGGTACTTTTTCTGTTAGCAGGCGACTAGTATATAGTGTGGATAGCACGTACAGAGGTGAATGACCAGTGACTTGAGGAGGGCACAGTCAAACAGGGAGATATAGAAGACGATGCGAAAATCGGATGGAAGATTGGGATGTTTGGACCATGGTGAGAGGAGCGCGTATCTAAACACAAACACGATTGAATAGATGTGACTCAACCACATTGGGTGGGCGGGCCTCATCAGTTGACCATTTTAAAAGATGGCAAACATTATTTTCTTAATCTAGTAGGACACGACCCATTCATACAGCAAAATACCTACAGAAAGACATTTGAGAATTGAGATATCATGTTGACTTGCTCCGGTTTCCAGATACGGCGATCTCCGTGTATAGTCTAATCTCCAGAATGGCCGTCGAACTGGCCGTGGGCCGCTACTATTGAGACAGACTTTTCGCTCGATAGTCGTGGCTATGACCAGCTTCTGTTAAACACCCTATAGAACGCCGGGTTTCAAACAGGGAGAGATCGTGATGAAGCTGTGGTTCAACTATTCGAGGACTCATTGCACCTGTGGAAAGCAGGCCTCGACTAAAATGAATACTATAGCGCCATGATTGGGAAATTAAACAGCGGCGCCTACCAGAACATGTTTCTGCTTTTATTCTCTGTAGTCTCGAGGCGGCGAATCCTGCAGATCATGGATCGCTGGACTCTAATAGGTAATTTTACTTACTTGATGACATAGGTCCCGCATCCATTTCTGGTCTTTCCTTGTTATTGCTTGGAAATAAGCCCTAGAAAAAGACTTTTGAATTCCTTCTTCGTGGTTCTGCTTGTCAGAAACAGTCTCCGACCCTAAACCTCAAATAATCTTGTGGACGTGTCATAGGGATGCGGATGAGTGATACAAAATATACTGTGTAAACCTACCGGCTTCTTACCTACGATCCCAATTATGATGATCGGGGATAACTCATAATTTATTTTGGGTAAAAATTCAGGCGTCAGGGGGGTGTGCCCTGTTTTGGCAGGGGATGTCAATACTAATAGAGTTACCCATAATTTTGAGGTCCACGTTTGGCGATGTTCCTGATCGGGACTAGTGCCCGGAAATCGCCCCGCTTCGTAAAGCTTAGCACTTCGTTGCTCGTTGCTATACTTTTTCCTCCACTTTTTCCTCCTTCCAACTCCTACCCACATGAATCTCGTTGGTCACATAGCAACACTTTTCAAAAATCATCATGGAGCCTGTTACAAAGTTGAGTGACTTCGCTGCTTCAATCCTCGATAGCTTGGTAGGGACTAAGGTCACTACCTTCTATGACATCGACCCTTCACAAGAGCCCTCGCCCTCGGCCATTTCCCCTGCAACATCTGGTATTCCTGCATCTGTGGCTTCCCCGCCTGCAGACTCCCCTCCCGGGATCTCCCCCCCTGCAATCTCACCTATTGCGGCCTCACCTACTGCCTCGCATACCACGACCTCCCATACCACAGCCTCCCATATGACTAGTCATCCTACTACCGCATCAACTGCTATAACCGCTACAACCGCCACAACCGCTAGCTTTTCCGCCTCTGGCTCGCCGCTCCCAGGGATTTGCTGTACGTGGGTTATCACGGAAAAGCTCTCCGAGCGAGCAGCTTACCGCACAAGGCAACAAGTTGAGAGAGGCATTGGGACTCCTAAGACAGTTGGTATATTCCTATGCCACCTAGAGGATGATCCAGCGCAGTCGGCCTTTATGCGAGTTTATCATCAAATCCCTATCACTGGGACTGAGTACGCAACTCCGGCCATACGAGCCCAGCAGGTCGGTCCAGATGAGATCTGCGGTGAACGAGAAGCATTTAAGCTCTTGATGCGTCAAGGATGTAGCGCTGTACCGCGCTTTCTTGGTTACGACGAGAAAATACAAGAGGGACATGATCTTGTTCCGGGTGGCTATGTTAAGTATCTTGTATGGGAAAAGGTCCCTGGGGAGTCCCTCACAGAGGAATTCTTTTGGAGCTTAGATCGCTCTAAACGCGATAATATCCGCGCTAGGTTTCGCGTTGCCTATGAGTTAGTTTTATGAACCCAGGATCCGGACAGCAGATAAAACGCGTGCTAACAGAGTGAATAGAGAGCTCCTACGCTGCCGTGTGGTACCACAGATTCCAGGAATCTCTAAGATTATCTATGATCAGTCCACGGGTAATACGTATGTTAATGCTTCCATAAATTCCCGCAGATTTACTAACAATTTTAGGTACATTTCTGGGTTCCGAATGGGATGGCCAATCCGTGATAAATTCCAATGGTCAGATACCCTGTACATCTCGTATAGACTCGCTAAGCGACCAGAGGGGGACCGGAACTGGCGTCTTCACCCGGAAAACTGGGAGAAATGAAATTCCGGAAATTTGGCATATTGCCATGGCCTTATGGTCGATGATCTCTCCAAGCCTGGCCCCTACGATGAACAGCACATCAAGGAGACAAGGAATCTTGGTATTTTCCTGGAGCCGCATGAGATCAGCATTCCTGATGTTGTCTTTTTCTTTGGCAGTCAAGTTGAGGAAGTCACATCAGATAACGATAGCTAAATGGAACAGTTTCCGTCAATATCATGGATACTATTCTGTTTCGTCGATGAAAGATAATTTTAATTCGATAGATTATTAATGAATGAATGAATGATGATCCGCGTCGTCGGATTCAGTACTCCCTTTTGAGACCCAGACCCCGAGTATATTTTAAAAGCATGGACATCAGGTATCTGCTCCTCACTTTCACCACCACCATTTACAGAAAATTTAGCGAGCCTCTGAGGTGGTAAGCAAGACTGTGCTAGCGCTTGTAACCTTTTTCATCGCTTGGCTAGTTCATGACTGAACAAAGAAAATACCTTGCGGGGTTTGCAAGTCAGTTAGTCGTAGCAATCAAGTATATATCCGGCTTGAAGAAGAGGTACCACATAATGATAGTAATCATCACAGTTGGTATCATCTACATGAAAGGGCCTGGACAGCGAGTAGCCCAGAGTGAAGTCAGTGGCATCTGTCCCAAATTCCAAAAGAATCCGTACACCAGATGGCCATTCAACAGCAAGCGCCAGCAAAGATATGCCCTGTAAACTGTCATTGGGTCTTGCAGAGCCGGATTCCAATGCTTTTCGGAGATCCGCCTCCGATTCTCGAAGAATAATGTTTGCGATCTCCGGTATGTCAATCAGCTTTTCGTCAATTAGGTTGAGTTCAAAAAGAAAATGTGGAGGTATTAACTGCGAAACCGAAGACTTGCGTTCATCATCTCTGTCGAGAAGGCCTTTTATATTCCTCTTTCCAGCAGCGGTATACGGTATCATACTAGGGGACCACCCAGGTTCATCAAGTGCACGGCAAATTCGTACTCGTCTATTCCCCAATTTTGCAAGTCGCATATCCAACCCAGAAACCCTCGTTGTCTATTATGGGGTACAGAGCCGCAGTTGGCCAGGAATCGAACAAATTTGCTTTTCTGAGTTATATCTACTGACTGGGCGAAATGAACGTGATAGTTCTGATTAGGTGAGTTGGAGAAATTCAATCAAATGAGGTGAGTCACATACATCCACAAGGGAAAAGCTATCTCCACGATCTTCCAACATTTCCGAGGGTGTTACTTTTCCAGTAGAAAGGGCGATTTGAAAATCATGAATCAAGTCATCCACTCCCCCTTCAAAAATCGGAATCCGCAGACGGTTCACTGTTATCAGATCCGATAATTTGCTGCATGCCCAGCTATCACGGTCTAACAGAGTATTCATATGTAAAGATGGTGCAATTGAGAGGCCTCCGGCTCTAGTCGAAAGTTAGAAAGAGAATTTGATAGTCCGATGAAGCCAGTGACTGTGGTATTGATAAGATTTCTCTACTGACTTCGCTGAATATTTCCGCTTATTCCGATCAACCGATATTGGCGGAGTTTGACTAGCATGTATTTCACATATATTATTTTGGACGAGTGAAGCTCCTTGTGAATGACGATGGACCAACAGCGCATTCTTATCACAGCCGTCACACAAGGATCAAAGCAATCCAGGTGCTGGTATATCCTTTGATGAAACGCTTAACATGGCTAGAGTCTGGGGTATAGTGTATCAGTCAACGAGCTCAACATTTAGGTAAGGAAAATTACCATTTCTTCGATCAATTGAACCATATTTTCTTGCGTGGCCTGAGATTTCTGTGCTTGCTGGGCATTGTATCTGGTACTATGTTAATATCTCCTTCACCTTCCTTCACCAGAGGCTGCGTTACACTCACATACCCAGTGTCATTTGTATCGTCGATTGGATACCATCCAAATCGCCCCGAATGTCCTGTAGACAGTCCCGCGTGACGACCGGGTAAGCAACCCTTTTAAGCTTGTTGCGGAATCTGTCGGTGGGTTTGTCAGAGAATACAGGCTTGATTAGCTTCAGTTTCTTCTCAAGCCTTTTGACCTGATTGTCGAGACCCATCGCCTTCTCATTAATATCGCTCGCAATTTCAGGGTCAATTGGGTGTCCTCGACCAGATCTCGGAGTCTCTTCAAAGAGATTGTTAGTGACTCGGTTTTGAAACCGATGCTCTGGATATCTCAATCGTAGCCCTGCCAAGTCTCTGTGTAGCTTGAAACCTCTTTACACAACTGCATGCCCAGTGAAATCACACCGACCGCACCAGCTGCTACTGAGAATGGATCAGACATGATATGCCCGTCGGTGGTACTAACAAGGGATATGACGCTGAAGACTTGAGCAACGAGAGAATCAAATAAGTAAGATTGAAGAGCTAGGTATCTCATAGCATTGAAAAGATGAGCAGAGATACTGTCATAGGCAATCTCAGCCGCATTGCCCGGCGGCAGTGCTTGTGGGTTTTAAACGTGCAGGCATGGCGTGACTCCAATGACGAGGAGTGGAGTAAGCGGGGCTGGCGGTTAATTAGATTTAGAGACCTTGCTTCTCAAAAACAATGATAATTGAAGGGCGGAAGGAATTTAAAATCTTTTGAGTCGTGGTACATTAAGTGTTTTCATCGTAGTCTGCAAAGGAGCATTGAACTTCATTTTTAATCATATTTCCATCCCTGTAAGCATTTTAGCATTAAATAATCCATTGCCGTGGGACGTCGATTGGGATAGCCTTAGGTTGATATTGTTACCTGCCGAAGTAAGTCACTGGTTCAATTTACCGCGCAAGTGGCCATTGAGAAAGGGTTGTCTAATTAACTATATTGGGTCATGTCTTGTCACTTAAAACGCATGATGTAGCCCGTGGATACAATAGTGGATTCGAAGTCATGTATTCATATGCAAAGAAAGACAATATGAACAGAGCAATAAAATGAAGATGTCGAAGCATAACTCTAGCCATTCAGCTTGACTTAACAAAATTCAACCTCTCTACTTCAATCTTGATAATGGTACCACACCTCTCTTGCCTCGTCGGGCATAAAATTTTTTCCGACTCGATGTAAACATGTATTTCGTACGCTCTACACCATTCTCTCACTCATATCAGTCATGGCGAGCTCGGTCATAGGCCCGATAGTGGGGCTGGCCAATGTTTTCGTCATCGGCGACTTGAATTATGGCCGAGAGACCTGAAATACAAAACTGCACAATCTCCGTAAAAATTTAGATCAACAGATCAGCAATGCCACTTTTGGTACATCTTGAATTGCACCATTCCTCTTTTGATCGTCGAAAATCACCAAAATGGCTTCCAGCCCGGATCCCGAGTCCCAAAAACCCGAGCCACAACTTGACTCGCTGCACGACTCAGAATCGGATTCAGAAATAAGCTCCAAGCCACAGCCGCTCACTGGGTACAACCTGCCGCTATGGCGCAAGTGCCTCATTCTTTTTGTTGTCAGTTGGATGACTTTGGCGGTCACATTCTCAAGTACATCATTACTTCCTGCCACTCCAGAGATCGCCAGTGAATTTTCTACGACTACGGAAATCCTTAATGTCATCAATGCGGGTGTTTTGATTGCGATGGGCTTTTCGTCATTTATCTGGGGACCTATTACGGACTTGTTTGGCCGTCGAAGCGCCTATAATGCTGCTATCATGGTCTTGTGTGCCTGTTCGGCGGGCACAGCTGTGGCGATCAATCTGCACATGTTTATTGCGATGCGTTTACTATGTGGATTTACTGGAACGTTCTTTATGGTTGCTGGTCAGACGATCATTGCGGACATCTTTGAGCCAGTCAGTCATTTGCTCAATATAATTCTTGGTGGGAGAGTTTCTGACGAGGTTAATGTTATAGGTCGTGCGAGGGACGGCCGTGGGCTTCATGATGGTCGGTTCAGTCAGTGGTCCTGCAATCGGTACGTATACATCATTCTGTCTTGCCTGTATTGCTCTCTGTACTAACTATATCAAGGACCATGTGTTGGCGGTGTTATTGTTACCTTCGCCCAGTGGCGTATAATCTACTGGCTCCAATTCGGTATGACTGCCCTCGGGCTTGTGCTGTCTCTTCTCTTTGTTCCCAACATCCAGGAGAAACAGCAGTCTCTTCCAGCCCGGGGGCCTGTCAACCTTTCTCTAGTTCTGCGCATGTTCAACCCGTTGCGCATCTTCCGCCCATTCATCTACCCGAATGTTTTTCTTTGCGTAAGTGAAAACAACCAACTTTGGACCGACCCCATAGCTAACTCCTGTAGCATTTCACATGCGGTTTGCTGGCAACATTCCAATATGCTATTCTCACCTCTGCTCGCTCCATCTTTAATCCTCGCTTCCACCTTAGAACCCCGCTTGTCAGTGGTCTTTTCTACCTTTCTCCAGGAATTGGATTCCTAATCGGCAGTGTTATGGGTGGCAAGCTGTCAGATCGTGCGGTGAAGAAGTGGATTAAAAAGCGAAATGGCGTGCGACTCCCTCAAGATCGGCTGAACAGTGGTCTGATTACGCTATTCGCCGTGCTTCCGGCTTCAACATTGATCTACGCCTGGACGCTGCAGGAAGAAGTTGGAGGCATGGCTGTGCCTATCATCAGTGCTTTTACTGCGGGCATTGGGCTTCTAGGTACATTCAATGGGTTGAACACCTATTCAGCTGGTGAATCATCATATATATTCGAAGACAGAGCGTGGACCCTTTCTAATCTTTTTACCAGAGGTCATGCCACACATTCGTTCCGAGGTAATCAGCGGTAAATACGTGGCCCAGTATATCTTTGCTGCAGCCGCAACGGCTGCTGTGGAGCCATTGATCAATTCTATTGGCGTTGGCTGGACGTTTACTATTTGTAAGTCAAGACTTGAGAGAAAATAACTACAGGGTGCGAGCTATCTAACATCCGTTGTTAGGTGTTGCTTTTGCGATTATTGGCGGGTTCTGTGTTTTAGCGATTACTAAATGGGGCATCGACATGCAGCGATGGGTGGAAGAAAAGTCGGGCATTGACGCGAAACTACTGTAATGTCTTTGCATTTGGCATTTTGATTTTTTCAAGTGGCATAAAGAACCTTGCATAACACTGAGAGATGCATGATGATACGAGATTAATGAACATCGGACTTGACACATTTGCAGCCATAGCTACTTCGACAGTTCTAAGAAACAACTAATTCAGAGCTCGCTACTGCCTGGGCAAAGATAACCTTCTTCAAGGATAACGCGTACAGTGTGATCGGACTACTCACCGACCGATTTGAGACCATTCTAAGTTGATTCTAGAAATCTTTGCTGACATGCTCCACTATTGGATAAAGACGGCATCTGATTGGCTAAAAGTGCATGCAAGATCTCGGCCAAAGCCGCCGAGCTCGGCGATGCTCGCCGACAATCCAGAGTGACACACCAACCTCCTCTCATTTTCACACGGACCAATCCCAAAAAGAATAAACCAGACAGGATGGCACGAGGTATAGGGCTGAAACGGCGCTCGCTATTTGCCGACGAGGAAGAAGAAAGTCCTCGACAACAGAGAAGGAAGTTTGTGGCGTACGCACACGGTCCACCACCCGCCTTGTGATGACAGCGCCGACTGACAAAACCTGCAGATGCCAGCGATGCCACGCTCATAAAATCAAATGTTCCGGCGATCAGCCCTGTAGCAAATGTCGTGCGGTGGGTTGCGCCGACGAATGCGCGTACGCTTCTAGGGATCGCCAGGTCAAAGTCAGCGAGAAGTATGCCGGACTTTCCCCTTGCCGAACTGGTCCTCGGCCGCTCGGGCAGGTTCTTTACATAAGTTTAAAAAGGCTAATACAATGACGTTCTAGTTATCTCGATCAGCTCCTGGCGGAGAATCGGCGCTTGAAGGAGCAGTCGGTCACCTCGGCCGACGCCACCGAAGCGAGTGGCCCGCCACATGCGGAACGGTATATTCCCTGTACGACGTTACAGAATACATAGGATGACCTGCTAACAGTGTGAATAGGGCCCCTTCTAGACCTGCAGATGTTACTGATGCCCCTGATGCTACCAGCATCCAGAATCCCATCATTGGTGACCGAGCATGGTTTCATCGATATGACCCGTCATCGCCCCCTATCTACATCGGCGAAGCAGCATGCTCTGCCTTTGCGACTCGCTTTCGTCGTTTCTTGACCGGAAACAATGCGACTGCGCATATTACTCGTACGCAATGGGAGCGAGAAGACGTTATTGCCGCAGCAGCGAATGAAGCAAACGCCCAGTGGCCGAGTCTGCATCACGCTCGGCTGCTAGTTCGAATCGCAATCAACCAGATCGGACACTTGTATCACCTGATGATGCGCAAGACTACGCTAGAGAAGCTGGAAGAAATCTATCAGACAGGAAATTTTGAATGCGTGTCCAACAAGTGCAAGTTCTTCGCGTTGTTTGCCTTCGGTCAGGCCTACTCTGTTCGATCTGATCCTACCACCGGATCGCGTGTTCCGGGAACGGCATATTTCGCAAGAGCTATGAGCTTGGTTCAGGTCCTACCAGAGCGCACTAGTATTACTCACCTTGAAACTCTGCTTCTACTGGTAGGTCTCCCTAATCCTCGAGTATCCAGTCAAAAGCTAACATAGCCAGTCCCTATTCTCATACTACCTTAATCGACGACACTCGGCCTATGTGCTGATCGGAAATGCCATGCGCATGGGCCTCACAATCGGCTTAAATCACAATATCCCCGAGTCTCAACTCATTGACCCCGTTGAACGCCAACACCGCATCGAGATTTGGTGGACAATCTACATCTTCGACCGCATGTGGGGATCAAAAATGGGTCTTCCTATGCAAATTCTTGACGAAGATATCCATGTCGACATGCCTACAACCATATCCCCAAGCTGGCGACATGAAGAAGAACTCTCCGATACAGATTATATGACAGCGAACATCAAGCTCGCCAAAATAGTGGGCGAGACAATCACCCGGTTGTATAGCAGGCGGAAGTACCAAGAAACATTCCTCCAGCGTGTGCAGAAACTCCTAAAAGCACTGAAGAATTGGGTCGACACCCTACCCGAAGGCCTACGGCTGAACATGGAAGATCTCGAATCCAGCAAGAAACCCGTCGTCTCCTTGCACATGGCATTCAACCAGTGTGTCATCCTCACAACAAGACCTACACTACTCCATCTCCTCATCACCCTTCGCAAGAACAACGGTTCAAGGCCACTTGGAGAGAACATCCGAGATTCAGTCTCTCAACCCGTCCTCACACTCAGCGAAGCTTGTATCCACGCCGCGCGTCACTCACACTCGATGATCCTAACCCGCTGGATAAACGGGACCTGTCCCTCCTTCGGCTACTTTCACGCACACTACCTCTTCTCCTCCGCACTGATCCTAGCCATGTCCAGCTTCGTGCCGATCGGCAATCCGAACGACATGGGTGGTTTCGACTCTGCACTCGACGTGTTGCGTTCAATGTCCGAGAACGGAAACCTCGCTGCAGCAGAATTCTACCACAATCTTGAGCAGGTGAAAGTCTGTCTCGACGCATACCGTGGCGCAAGTCGACCTCAGAAAACCGATTCAGGACCTGAAATAAATGTAGACATGGCCGCCCATTCACCTACTGCAGCTCCGCTGAGACCAATGTCTGGTTTGGCATCGACGCTGGCGCCGTCTTCTTCGGCACATCTGCCTGGAATTCTGTCTAGTGCGTCAACGGCGCCTGTTTTACCTCCGGACGGTGATTTATTGGCTGGCCAGTCGTCCCATGGGCCTGATGCGTATATTCTGCCGGCGCGGGATACGATCAATGGGTATACGACGGAGATGGCGTTCTTGGAGCCGACGATGCAGGATTTCCTGGCCCAGTCGGATATTGATCTTGGCCTATTACATCCAGTCGATACGTTCCTTAGTGAGGCGGAGAATCTTTATACTTGCCATGAGCTATAGTAGTTTCTTAGTGTCGCGCCCGTTACAAAGCAAATACAAGGATGCCTCTCTTCTATTGCTACTTTAGAGTCCCTTTTGATACTGGAGTTGTACAAACTTATCAGGAGTTGCTCGGGGCTGTTCTAGGTGATCTTTGAATGTCGAGGGTACGGGTGACTTTAGACTATTGATATGCAATGGTTAAGCCTCGTGAGATTTATTAATGTTTATGATGCAGGCCCTGGACGTTAGTTTCGCTCCGCGATTATGATTAGTTATGAGTGGTGGTACCAGGTAGTTAGAGAGGGTTAGCACAGATCCAGGAAAGAGGTCAGTAAAGCATTGTTGTTGTTGTTGTTGCTCAAGACATGGGAGGGGTTGAGATATACGAATGTAGCAATCTAAGAGAAGACTGCTTAGGGCAAAATAACAACTTATCGCCAACATGAACAGATTCCCGAACTAGCGGGGATATCAAGTAGGACGAGATGACCAAAATGGAGGGATTCGATCCGCACGAGCGTCTTCTAGGCATGCTAAGCCTAGACATGCATTCTGGGGCTGACATGGAAAGACATGCGAGACTTTCGCGAGGGGCTTGACCAGAGCCTATGGGGTGCGGTCAATTTTAATAGAGAACTTCTCGCCGTGTCGAGAGAGGATGTCCATACAGACAAGCCAGGCTCGTCGGGAGGAGGAATCCTTGGTGGACATCTCGCGGAGCCATTGAATAGCTTTCTGGATTTTTTCGACCAATTTGGCAGCCTCGGGGTTCCCAGGGTTTGTACGGGCGAAAAGCTCAGTCATGAGAACGGTTGTAGATTGCATGATGTAGTGTAGGACACACCACCAGGGTGAAACTCCGTATAGCCAGGTCGCGTCCGGCGCGGTGGGGAGCATATCAAGCATATTACATGCCATCTGCACGCACATGGCTGCCATTGTACCACAAAGGGCTCCACCGGGACTCGTGGTGGGTGCTTGATAGGCGAGATGACGGAGGCAGGGCTGGGAGATGACAAGTTTGGTGTTGTAGAAGCGGAAACCGAGGTCGGCACGTTGACGAACGAAGGGATCGGTAGCGGTGGCGTCTAGCTTTGCGAAATGAAACTCTGCTGGGAGTCGGGAGAGCCACTTGTCAGCGTTCGTGTTGAGGTGAGAGATTGCAATCTCCATCTCCATCCGGGATCGCTTCGTGGCGCCAGGGGCGTACAAAGTCTGAATAGCTTCTCTCATGAGAATATCCAGGTCCACTCCGTATAGAAAAGATAGAGAGATATTTGGCGTGATGGTGTCATTCAGGTCCATCAATGTCTTTTCCGCTTCCTTTCCTTTCCGTGAGCTGGTTTTCGGGAAGTAGGCAGGGTCGGTCGAGCCTTCGCTGGAAGGGGTGCCACCGGCGGAGGTCAACAGAGAATTCATCAAATTATTTCGAATGGACAAATTGTCAATAATTTGAACAATTCCTTGGACTCCAAAGTCCTCCTCGACGTAGGGTATTGGCAAGGGCGTTGTGCAAAAGGCCACGTCGGTGCTGGGCGGGCGGCCGGTCCTCACACAAAGCACCGTATCCAACATGAACAGTGCCCACCACACGCGGTATCGAGTCTCTTTCGAGACTTGTGCAACACTACCCGTCTCGCTACGGAGATTCAACCCCATGGCCACCGCAGATCGAATCGCAATTCCAATAATTCGCCATGATCTAGTAAAGGGGGAACACGTTCGACGGATTAGACACCGTGCCTAGAGAACCGAAACATCAACGTCGGGGAATCAATGAGGTAAAAACTTACCGGTTGACTTGACCAGTAGAAAGGAGATAGAAGGCAGTCAAACCTTCTACTTGCACCTGCTGCAGGTTCGGATGATCCAAAAGCGCAACATTATCCATGCTCAGGCGCCAGGCCCTTGCAAAATAAGACAGGTTGTCATCGCCGTCTCCTTCAAGGCCATCACCAATGAGTAAGGTGTACCTTGCTGCAATTGCAAACACAAGGTTAAGCACAGCAATCCATCTCTTCCCAGGTCGCACGTTCGGGTTTGTGTAGAAGGATCTGTATTGGCCTAGGAAGACTCCCTTCCCAATAATAGGAAACGCAGGGTGGACACTTTGAAAATAGACGTCCACAAGATGGTCAGCAATATGCTGAGGGGGTCGTTTCGATAGTTCAACGTGATCGAGGCTGGAAATTTCGGTGTCGTCCTGGAAGTAGTTCAAGGATGAGATGGAAACGATGACTCGATCGGGGGTCTCGCCGACGGGTGTTGAGCTTTCGCAGTCGAGGTCGCGCTTTAGTTTGTACAACCATGCCAGTTCCGAGTGCTCACCCACAAATCCCATCGCCCGAACTTTCTCATCGCGGTTGAAATCCTCTGCGGTGTGATCTGTAATGCCCAAGGGATAGCTCGAGGCTTCCCCATCAGAAAAGGATATAGAAGGGCTCTGCAGTTTGGCATGGTTAGATTGTGGGCGGTTGTTGGTTTCATTGATTTGATGAGAGGAGTAAGGAAGGGAAATGCTGATGAAGAAGAAATGGGTAGGGTATGGGAGAAGCCGTTAGTTAGTTTGGATCTCACCCTGACTAATTGGCGGCCGAGGGTCTGATCAACGTGTTGGGCCAACGAGGCATCGAGTCTCGGGTACAGATCTCGTAACAAAGCCTCGTAGGTATTAATTTGAGCAGTAAACTCATCCAACTGCCTATATTTCCAGTTAGAGCCAGCTATGAAGATTTCTTCAATAGGTAGCCTACGCACTTGAGCATCTTCTCGCGCTTCCGGTCGCCGTAGGAACATGGTACCCCAGCATCCTGACACCGGTGGCAGGATGGACGATTGCCGCTACATTTGGCTTTCTGCTCTCGACAGTTCTCGCAGGCACGACCGACACGGCCACTGCTGGTATAGTTGACAGGACGTGTCGTTCGAGGGATGGGAACTTTTGGGTTCAGGGCGGAGGTTGGGCTGGGCTCTGGGGGATCTTGGCGACTAGAGAACAGCTCGTTATAGGGTGAGAGTCCGAATGGGATAATGGGCTGGGTATACCCAAGGATCGGTCCGACTTGCTCAAGAGGAGCCGACTCATTCTCCGCGGCGTCCGGTGCATATTCAGGATACAACCGGCGAGGGGGGAAGTTCTCACTCATCGTGTTGCGATTCGTGTTTCGCAGGTGCAGCAAGTTTAGTGGGAGATGGTACACAAGGCGTGCCTTTTGAGCTTAGCGGCTTTGCGGAAATAGCCCTAGAGAGGGGCTCTGGGCGAGGCCTCAGCCTCTAGAACAGAGAGCAGGATTTTTTTTCTCCCTGAGATGCTCCGCGCTGCCCGATTGCGAAAAGCAAAGGTGCCACGCAAGGGTTTCGTGAGACGAGATGAGACCCCGAAAGTGGGTGGGGCCCGCGGCCACG
Source organism: Penicillium sp. PF1803 (assembly GCA_023626575.1). NCBI lineage: Eukaryota > Fungi > Ascomycota > Eurotiomycetes > Eurotiales > Aspergillaceae > Penicillium > Penicillium sp. PF1803. The sequence continues at coordinate 164,825 of JAMAGZ010000026.1, forward strand.
GAGAGCTGTGGTATGCTGGATGTCAGTGCCGTGTGCTTTTGCCACTAGATCCCGGGCCGCCAGAACCCAACAATCCTCTTTCAAAAGCGCCACATTGGGGTTTTGTAGCCGATATGAACAACCAGCGAGAAAACAAAATAGTGTCTAGCGGTGCGACGTGCATGCTAGAGAATTTCTTGGATCTCTCGTGTCTTCAAAGTTCCGACCAATTAGACAGCATGGAGTGGCTGCTATAGCTTGGTCGGGGATTTCAAGGCCTTTTCTGACAGAGTCCAGCCACGATAGTGGGCATTGTTCAACAGACTTTTTTAACCCCATAGGTTCAATGAGTTTAAATTCATCGTACCGATCGCGGTGTCTGTGAATTTCGTGTCCTGTAGACAAGTTGTTAATCCTTTTGTCCCCCTTCATTGTAGCTCGAGAGACACGAGCACATGCAGAAAGACACACCAATCAATCACGAGACAAATATTGTCAACGTCAATCCACCTCATAAGACCCACAGAAGCTGGTAGTTCATGTAGTTTTGTCGCTTGTGCTCGATTGTGCTTTGCTCGAATTTGTTCCACTAGCTTTGGGTGATCGTAAGGCGTTGCCATCCACTTGTAATTTCCAAGAAACAGAGGCAAGCTTCATGGCCAAATAGCGGTTCATATGCTTTGCCATATAGTTCTGACAGGGTAAGAGGCGTGCTGATGGTTTCTCCCTTGGATGGATATGGCCATTCCAAAAAGGGTCCCCCCGAAGTGGTGGTTTTGTCATCCTGAATCTCTGCGGATGTAACTTTTAGCATATACCACGCCCCTACCCACCCACCATATCCAGGTTCAACTTTCAACTCTTTCTCGCATGTTCGTTCCTTTTCATCTTCTCATGTTCTCATATTTCGCTTATCGCAATGATCTGGTAGCACAAATCGTCCGGCATTTGCATCATCACGACAGTGAGAACGCCGAGTTGATGCACAAAACGCTCGAGGACAAGCCAAACATCGAACCACCACAAAACGAGGACATTGGGAGATCTAGCCAGGAGATCTATCGATGTATTGAAGGTACATTGCTTCGACAGGCAATCGAAGCTGGAGGCACGATCAGTGAGAATGGCAAGTGGGTCGGTCGTCTTCTAGGCTCAGGTTGAGATACGATGCCAGGCTCCAAGCACGTCGGTGCTGTGGACGTCGACAATGCTCAGCTGGTGATATGAATAAATGCAGTTGAGCAACACTGATCATCCTGGAATACAGTGGGACTCTTCAGGGCATTCCGGATGTCTGGCCAGTGTAAACCATCATCTGGACGCGTGAGATCAAGGCTCATCGTAGGTCAGTGCTAGCTCTCACATTTGCATATCGTCACGTCGATATCGATGAGTCAAGTTGACAACCTCTTACAGCGCAGGCATAGGAAACGGTTTCCCTTTCGATTTTCCCCTGCAACATCAATGACGACTCGCTGCGTGATGCAAATGCCCCGGGCGCGACATGGACCGAATCGGGCAGACACGACAGCTTCAAAAAGACAACCCACATCTCTATCAATCACCATTCCGGCCAGCTCATTCAAGAGCCACCACGAAGTACTTCAATTGGCCTCATATCCCCAACGACAACCCCGATAGGCCCTGTTTGGCGATGGGCACCACGTCCTCAGTTCCACGGAACGCCGTACCGACCGAAACCCGCAAAAGCCCGGATACACCATTGCGAGACCTTCACAGCCTTGACCTGCAAGTAATATACAAAGTCTTGATGGCCTGTTGGACCGTGATTCTGGTAGTGATGCCTGTGCTTCGATGCCGCCGGTTGACAATGGGAGAGGATTCAGCTTCATCCATTCGGAGCAGGTTCACAACGAAAAAAGTGATCTAACTTTGCAACGGCACGTCTTCGTCGACATGTCTGTCTGATTTTGATGAGGTCGCAGCTTCAACCCTGAGGATCGGACCTTTGGTAACGCAGGCATGGCATCGACGCAGCCCACAGAAGGAACGTCTCAACGATCCTGCCGGCAGTCTGCATGCCCGTATGGCTTGAGATATCAGAGGGGTGAGAATGAGGTTCTTGTCAATTTGATAAATTTTCGATAGCCGGGATTGTCGATGGTTGCCATTGAGTGATTTGTGCCAGTGTTGGTGTTTTCTCCCGATTCAGACTCAGCGATCTTTTGGAATCTATAAAGCTCGAACAGGAAGCCTCCAGACGACATGCATTTTCTTTTGGTCGTGGAATCTTATTCGGGGGTGTCATAAAGGCCCAGCATTCGTGTTGGTGGCTGATCCAGCCCATTGTTATTGGTGATTGGCCATGCATATTGATAACTGGATGCCGTTTGGCCCGACAGGATCGAGGGCTTGGTCGACCCTCGTTGTCTTATGCGACATTATGTACTTTGGAGCGCATTACGCCCGTGTTGCTGGATTTGTGCCAATAATCCAGGTCGTTCGTTCGGGCGACGGCTGCTCTTGGGCAAGGCAGGGCGGCATGACGACCAGCTTCAGGCCTGGCGCATAGGCAGTCTTTATGCCACGATCATCGGTCTTCGCACATTGAAACCAAAGCGATTGTGCATACATGAGCATCAATCTTGTGTATCTGTCGCGACGGCCTCGTGATGGATCTCAGGTGGTGGCGGCTTTGCTTCCTCGAAAATCAAACCTTAAGAACGCGATTTCCGGTGCTTATTCTGAAGGAGGAAATAGGTTGCTCCAAAGGGACCCAGGAAAGACTGGTGTCAGGACCCCAAAATGGCCTCATGTTAAAGTTGTTGTCAGCCCTCGTAGTGGCGTTGCTCGATGACGTCGTCTCTCGATGCCTTCAATGCATTTAACATTTGCTCCAAATGCAATGAGTTGGTCAGTCACTGACCTTTGGAAAATTGTTGAAACATTGTTAGAAGAGAAAGCGTGAGAAAGACACCTAGTGTCTCGCATTCTGGTCAGGTTGGCTCGTGCCGTGCCGTCGCCATGATGTCGCTAGTCTCGTCCAAGGCCCTGCATGTTGGAATCAGCACCTGGAAACAAAAGACGCTTCCGGCATCATCATCCCCACAGTCTCAGATTCGCGAATTCCCGTCACTCAGCGCGCTTGTTGTTGCAGGCTCGAGGGTCAAGCCTTTCGCCAGGGGCGCCGTCAATCTCAGTGCGACCGTGTGGATCCTTGGACAACTTGCATAGCTTTTGGGCTGCCATGGCTGCCATGCGAGGACGCTATAGAAGGTACCCCCAACACTGACTAGCAGTAGTCATCTGAAGACAGCCTGCATACCTGGTGTGAGGAACGAAAATGGCGCCATGCAGTGCCAAGACCAGAATCCACGCCCAAGGATGTAGTGAACTGAACTACTTCATACCGCCGGAGATTAACTCCGCAGGAGCGTCGTGGCGGCTCAAGGGCCCCATAGACTTTCCACATGCCGTGACGCTTGGGCTGCGCCGCCCAGGAAATTTGCCTATCGTCCTTGGAAGCTCTGGAAGACATAGGAGGAAGAGCATCGGCAGACTGACTTGAAGGGCCCCCAGGACGCGTCGAGCAGTTGCTATCGTAGCTAATGGCCACCGCGACAGCTTAACACGAGTGCTGCTTCACAATTTGGCGGGAAGGGGGAATCCTTCAGTTATGGAAAAGCCGGGTAATTAAGTACCATGAACCGATCTCCCCTCGGGTGGGCGAAGCAGAATCGTTCATTCCATGGCTTTAAGCGGCAGCTTTGAGAAGATGGGCATTTGTGCCTGTCTGGTCAGATTCCAGGTGTGACGTGTGTTGGCGGCGCAAGAATACCCGTGTGCTCAATCAAGCACATGGAACTTGGATCTGAGCTCAGATGACAACACACCAGGTGACTTGCTCAAACTCGTCACTGGAATCCTGTTCATTCGACATCATGCCCTGTTCGCATTATAATATTGACAGCTCTTGGATAGCTCTTTGTCTCGCCAGTCTCGATTTGCCAGCTATCCAAATGTTGCAACTGCCCTCCCAAGGCCACGGAGGGTTTTCATGTCCAACCCAACTCGTGAAGACTGTTCCAATTCCCTGTTTTTTGCCCACTTGTTACCTGCGTATGTCGTTAGAATCTTTTGTTCCAGGTCTAATGGGTATGCTTGCCCTAAGTCTCTCCATTATGTATCAACTTACCGTGGGTTCCCCCCACACGCTAGGGTACGCCACATTGAACATTCTCCTTTTGCCGACCGAAGTGGGCTGGAAAACTATCGGGGATTATTTCCGAGCCCAACTCTCCTGTATTCCACCACAGAAGCATTGCTTATTCATCGCTGTTTGAACGGGCATGATTGACATGGAAATGCCTCTTTCGGGTCTAGATTACGACAGATCTTGAATACTTTAACATCGATCTATTCAATCTCATCAGCCTGTTGTGTGACTTTCTTATCCCTGGTCAGCATTTTCATTCATTGAGGAAAACTGTTGCATCTATATAAGCTTGCGCTAAACTTCTCTATTGTCAGTTCCATGAGAATGGACTGGTCTGTCAATACATTCAATACCTTTTTCTAAGTTTGACTGGACTCTGCATGCTTCGCATTCATTTTGCTGTCTAGCCCGGTATAGCTTCGGCTGGAAACTGGTGAAGAGGCTCCAACCGGAATGGCTAAGGTCATACCAATCTCAACATCTGTGCACCTCATTCCTTTCCTTATTTTGAAAGACGATCAATTCCATCCCATATTCATAGCAGTTGTGCTACTCCTAGACATAAGATCTAAGTCAGTCATGCTTTCGTACTTGAATGGGTTCGTAGCGTTTTGTTGGGGATTGGGCAGTTTTTCACACATTGACCTCATGGAGTGCCCCCTCTTAATTTTGCCACATGTTTAAAATTAGAAGACTCAATGAACCCAAGGAAAGGACCGCAAGTTTGATTTAAGACCTGGAATTCTGATATAATCCATTCTGGCCTAAAACCCGTGATATCTTGCAAAGCTTTTGTTGTTAATGTGTTGATTGGTATGGATTGACACCCGAGGCGATAAGAAGGTAACGTGACACCACGTGATGCACTGTATCTTATCGGTGCTGTCTTCGGATCCACATGATGCCCCCGATGTCGAAGCCGGCCGAAACAATCCCCAACTCTCAAAGAAGCTCCCAATTCGCCCTCGGCGATGCAGTGAAGCTGAAAGATGTCTCTGCGTGGGCCCATGCGGCGGTCCCACTTGCGGCAGGTGAGCGCCGCAAGCTTGGAGACCCTTTCAACGGCCCACTCAATGGAAGCATCGCATCGCGACCACGGCCCCACGCCGGACGAACGCATTGTCCGGATGTCTACCAGCTTGGCCCGGCGGCAGTGCACACTATGGGTTCACGACGAGATGTTCTCTCGGGAGGAGCTCTTGCTCAATCCCTCGGCATTAGGCGAAAGCGGAGTTCAAGTCGGCGATATTGTGGAGATCCTGCCTGTTCGCGCGTCTGGGGATCCCATCCACTCGAGCTTGAAGCCGGACGCCGCTGTGAAGACAGCTCGCGATACCCATAGCGATCTCAACCAGGCGACCAAAAGTGACAGCACTTCCAAATTCAAGACTCCGCTCCAAAGCCGATGTTTATTCGTGGTCAAGCCGCTGCCACAAGATATCAAGACCCGACATCCCAAGTTGGAGATTTCCGTGACCAGCAGCGTGGCCAATATCTTTGGCTTCAAGAATCGGACTCAAGTTCATCTCTCAATTGTGGACCGGAAGAGTTGCGCTGCATCGCATGTGGATATCGCATTTCGCGATCAGTACATAGTTCGCTCTGACATGTGGCGACTGGTTGAATCGGAGCTTGTGGACAAGATTGTCTACAAGGGACAAAAGATCATGTTTATGGGCAGTATCAAAGCGACCATCAAGAACATTTTTATCCGAGAAAAGAAGGTTCTCTCTGGCTATTTTGCGCCCAACACCATTCCCGTCTTTCGCAGTGAGTCGGCCAAGTATGTCTTGTTCATCCAGATGTCTCGAGAGATGTGGGACTTTGACTCTGAGGGATCTGGAGATATTCTATTCAGCCGAGTCATCAATGGCTTCTTACCAGAGCTTTTCAAACGATGGGCTAACTCCGATGCCAAACATTTGGTCACGATCGTGCTGTTTACTCGCGTCGAGTACGATGCATCTGCTCATCCTGGCCTGTCCAAACTCAACAGCGGAAACTTGAAAAACACAACCGGTCCAAATCAAGTTCCTACTCGGGACTTTTACCGCGTTGTAGTGAATGACATGGCAAGCGGTCACTGGACGACCATCTTGGATGAGCTGAAGAAAAACTTCCGAACATTTCTCAGAGACGTCTCCATTTTGAAAACGGATGACTTGGAGGTAGCAGCTGGAAGTGGTATCAAGTTCTCAGCCAAGCCACATACCGCGACCATCGCTGGTCATCCCAGTACAGCTCTACGAGGCAATATTCTAGAAGCTATCCATCTTGCTTCCGCCCATTTGGCTTACGACCATATTGATCGAGACATGGTGCATACAGGTACCTCGATCATTGTCATCACACCCGGCAGTGGTGTGTTCGAAGTGTCTTATGATTCCCTTGCCTCCACGACAGAAGCCTTGTCCAATCGCGGCATAGCTATTGATCTGGTTTGCCTGAGCCCCATGCCTCTCCACTCGGTTCCTCTCTTCAAATACCGCGAGCCAGTAGAACGGCATTCTAGTTCATTGCCATCAACCAGCGAGATTCCCAGAAACAATATGTCACCGGAAATACACCATTCCATCTCCAGCTTGGTCAGCAGATCATCCTACTTGTCTCCCGGATCATATCTTTCCGCTTCTCGCATGCGAGAGCGAGGCAATCTGCGGTCAAAAGATTGGAGTTACGGGATTCCTCATTGGCTTGACATCTCCTACTGGAATCCCGAAACCTACCGAGAAGCTCGAAGGATACTGAAGAACGACCCTAATGCGCCCATTCCATTTACAGTCACTCGGCCGGCTAAAGCGTTCACTCCGAGAGTGCGCATGTATGAGATTCAAATGATGGGTGTTATGGAAAGCGAACAATCGAACATTTCAATTCCATACCTCCTTGAAGGGCTTGACATGCCGAGGCGTCGCGGATCCTGGGTCGGGACCAACAACCCTGCTCGTGCTGCTCCAAGAGCACGCTTTGCAAATTCGTCATCTCTTAAGGTTCAGTACAGTGATAGCCTGCGCCCGGAAACATCCTCTTTCCTGGAGAATGTAACCGATCCAAGCGAGCTCCAGATTAAGGGCTTACAGAAATCACGCAAATCCATCATGGCTTGGATGGATCAGTACGATGAGAATGTTTTCTCAGCAACACCAAAACGACGTCAACCTCAGAGGCCTAAAAGTAAGCGCCTTAGTGAGCCCGAGGTCCAAGTTGCCGGAATACACGAACGGATATCAGCGCGGTCTATCTCACGTTTACGCGAGCATGAGTCAAATGCAAACGAGAAAGATCAAATCATCCGAGCAAGTGGCCCTCGAAGGCTCGATGCGTCATCTGTCACTGCCCCAAAAAGTCCTGTCTCTACAAAAAGCGCATCGCCGACCAAGCCAGCGTTGAAGACCCCGACAGCCACACGACCCCCCTCCAGAATCTCCCGAACAATCAGCTTTGCGCTTCGTGGTCTGATTGCCACTCCGCCAAGAGCTCCAGCAAGTACAGGCGTTCATGTAGAGCATGCCAGCGCAGGGCCCATGTCCAACCAAAGAGGGCCCAGCAGCACATTTTCTGACACCAGGAGTATTACGTCCCTGAGTCCTTCGGAGACCGCCTCGATCCCCACTATTGTCGATGTATCTTCACGGCCATCTACGCCTCCAAAGCTCCATCAAGAGCCCCGGCCAACTCCCTCCAAGCCTATTTCTATCAAGCCTCCGGCGAAGAAGCCTTCAGAGGTTACGGAACAGTCAGATCATGGAGAGCCACAGGGTTCATTGTCAACGTCGGCTGCCGAAGTTCACTTCAACGACGAAGTCCGTGAAGAAGGCCCAATTCGATCTCATGATCACAGAATTGAGATTACTGTCAATCACAGCTCTCGTGATGGGTCGATACGGGCCTCGCCAAGCAAAGCTTTGTCTCCCTGGGTTCGATCTGTCAATCCATGCAATACACCCAAGGACGTGCTACGGGACACAAGCTGGTTTGGTCGTTGGCAGCATGCTTATCCTCGTCCTCCGCACGTCGCGGTCGTAAAGTGGAAAAGCTTGAAGTCTCCAGCAGTGTTGCCTTTGACTACCGAGGAATTCCCCACAGCCGCTGAACTTGCCTCTGACTATTTACAAACACCCTATCGCGTCTTTCCAAACGACGACGCGGATGTCTTTGAGTCCCCCAAGACTCGCGGTGTACTATTACGAGAGATGATCGCGCTTCGACTTTCTCATGGCTTCCAAATCGTTGTTGGCAAGAACGTGGCCGAGGTATCCGCGCGACCTGCTCTTGAGTTCTTGAATGTCTTCGACACACGAGGCCTAGAACGAGACGGGGAGACCGTCTTCCTGTCAAAAGGAAATGCAATCCACCGTCTGATCTGCATAGATGGTGGGGAGATTGAGGTAACACGCTTTACACATCAAGCAACCGCGTCACTCGCATTCCCCAAGAGGGCAAACTTCACGCTGTATCAGCCCGCCATGAGAACTATCCTGAGGCCAGAATATGAGATTAAAGACATCAAGCTAGACCCGACCGCGGAGGAATACAACTGGAACTATGCCGACAATTATGTGGCTGGCCATCGTGATTACCTCCATAATCCGGCGCAGCAGCTCCACTTCTGGCGAGTTCGCTACGTACTCATCCCAATGCATCTGCATACGAATTCCCGACGCCATCTGCAATCCTTCAATGAAGATAACGAGGAGGAGATCCACCTACTTGGAATCAGCCACCTTACCCACATTTGGCAGCGACACAAGTATGTGTCGCCTGAGGAGAAGCGGTTTGAAACATCGACCAAGAAGAGGGATGCGAATCCGCTCAACATTATGTATCAGACTCGAAACCCATCTGAAGTCGTTGCTGCCGAGCTTGATCGGCTGTTGCTCACCGACCCGGGACTCGACAACCCGCCAGCTCAGCTTCTTCCCGAATCGGAACTGCTGGAGCGATCCAGCATCAACTTGTCTAGCTTTGCACAGATTATCCAGGGCGACAAAGGTGTGCGAATGATGGATAGAAGGTGGCATTGGCGGCTGCATTACAACTGCTTCATTGGCTTTGAATTTACAACTTGGTTGCTACAAAACTTCCGCGACATCGATACCCGCGAAGAAGCGGTTGGATTTGGCAATGAGCTGATGAAGCATGGCCTGTTCCAGCATGTGGAGAAACGACACAATTTCCGCGATGGCAACTATTTCTACCAGATCTCAGCCGAATATCGTGTGACCCGCCCGGAATCTCGAGGTGGCTGGTTCCCTCAACTTCGAGCCGACAAGTCGATGCCATCGACGCCCGCCATTGGAAACGTGAAGGACTCTCCGTCGAGTTTCCACACTCGTTCGGACAGCACCGACGACAAGGTGCCGCCAACGCCAAATACTCCGTCCAAGTTCAAGAACAAAGTTGCCATCATGTTGTCTAAGTCGCTCAAATACGACGTGGACAATCGGAGACGATCAAATCGCCCCGAAGTCATTGATCTCCATTATGATCGACTACACAATCCTGAGAATTGCTTTCACATTGAGCTCAGCTGGATGAACACCACGCCAAAGCTCATTGAAGATAATGTCCACTCATGGGCTTCGACGGCCGAGAAATTCGGTCTCAAGTTGGTCCAAGTGCCGATTGCGGAAGGATGCGCCATTGACAGGACCCAACCCTTCCGCAAGCCATACGAAATCAGGCTGAAAGTACCTCCGCCCAAGGGCCCCGTTCACACCGTCTTTAACAATGCATCATTCGCACAGCCGGGACCGCCGGACAACCTGTACTACCAAAAGGCCCTCCTGCGAAAGTTTGACTTTGTGTTGGACTTTGAAGCATGCACTGCATTCCCTGCAGACGTGGAGGTCTCATTCTCCTGGGGCAAGCCAGACTACAAGTATCCGCAGTTCATCCATCGGAACGGCAGCATTATCGTGCAAATCACCACCGAGGGTCATTTCTTGATGCTCGCGAACAGACTCGTTAGCACGCGCAGTGCAGCCAGCCGAGACGCAGGCCGCTACGAGCATCACAATCGGGCAGATTACCGCGGGCGCAATGCAACGCACGATCCTCTCGATCGCGTCTCACCACGCCTGTCGCCGCTCACCCGACCACTCCATGAAATCGGCAGTCCCCTCCCACAGCCCGGATCAAAAGACATCGACTCTGCGAATCTCTATCGGGCCCCCGAGCTCATCCTCAATGCCCTGGAGGAATTTTGCAAGGATGCCGCGCAGCTACAGCAGTTCTACAGCGAGTCGCATGTCCACCCGGTCTCAACCAAGGTTGAACCCACTACAGCACATCTCATGGACACGTCTATTCCCTCTCTGGAGCTCCCCGCCAGCGTGGTCAGTCACCACATCTCGCCTCCCCCCGGCTTACCGTCGCGAGTCACCCGAGAGTCGCGGGATAGTCGGGACGGGCTGAAGTCGCCGGAAGTTACAAGGACCCGCGCTCGGGGCGAAAGCCTTAGCCTGATGGGGAGTCCAAGGAGTGGGAGTCTGCGTCCTCTGATTTGAAGGGCTTAACGCCATGGCGTCTCGGAGATCATGCCGAAACGAAGCTTGGAAGGGACCCCTGTTGTATACCCCTGTTGTCATAGTAGTTTAGCTTAGCTGTTTATACTCCATGTATTGTGATAGTTAATGTGAAGGAATATGATATGCAATCTACTGTATACTCCTGCGGCACTTTGTAATACAATGTTCATTTCCTGCACCTTATAAGAGCTGCATAATAATCGTTAACAATCATCAACCAACAAATTGTCAATCCACACTTCGTACAACTCATTCTCAACCTTTCTCAGCTTAGTAACTGTCCTCCTAATGGTTCGTTCACTCTGAATCGCTTGAATTTAGACCGAAACACCCCGCCAAGCACAACCCAACACGCCGCAAATTAGCCGAATCTCCCGCAATTCAACCGCAATCGACATCTCCACGCTGGTTGGTGGACTTGCCCTGGTCAAGCTGCATTCCCCCAGCTATCTACTGAGCTACTCCATGCAGTTCCCCGACATAATTGTGGATTGCCCCGCTACAACCAGCAGAACAACGCAGCGGAGTCGTGTCAAGCTACACAGCATAGGACCATGTCGGACGGGCGTCCGTGTCGAATGAGGGAATCCGAAATGGCCGACATGACTTGAAAATGGAGCTATAGTCTGCTGTATTTTCCCCTCATTCTTACTCTTTGCTTCAGTTTTCTAGTCTTTTGTTCTCTGAGCTAGAGACTTCCAGGGAAATTAGTACCTTGGGGCTTCGAGTGCGGGGATACCTGCGATACAATACATTGCGAGACAAGAATAAATCTGTGCTGGTGCAACGGCTATTGAGACAAGATGAAGTTTACAGAGGGAATGTGGTGCCTTCGGGTATGTGCAAGACAATCGCTAGCTGTTTGTTCAATCTAAGGGAAGAACTGACTTTTGGACTTGTAGGAAGGCGTTCGCATTGAGTGGATGAGCAACCTTGAGCGACTGCGTACCGAGGACGAGGCGGTTCATCTTCTGCTGAACAAGCTCCAGAGACATCGTGGAGATACATTGAACTCACGTATGCACCTGCGGCCCTCAAGAGTCCCTTCAAATTCAAGGGAATGCTGACCAGTATGTAGCCACCATCTCGGCACAAGTCACTTCGCCACAGGAAGGAATCATTGGTGTGAAGCTTGTCCACTGGTAATACTTCATGCATCTTAACAGTATAGCCAAAGAAAACTGACTCCCAAACAGGGCAGGACAAGTCGACAATGGCCCACACTACCATCTGAACACTGCCTCCGGCCACACCAACATAACCCACGATAAAGATGCCAACAAGCTCAACTACACGAGCGGACCCCTAGCCCTAGATATCAACACCGCAGCCAACGAACTCGACTTCGTCTTCCGTGCACCAAGCGGCAAGAAGCTCACTGGTCATTCCTTCCGCTCAATCGGCTACGTCGCAGACCAACGCACCGAGAAGCACCGCTACGAAGACGGAATCTACGCCGAGAAGCAGGGCTACATGCTCGCCGAGCTCGATCTCGGCGTTGGCGAGAAAGTCTACGGCCTGGGTGAGCGCTTCGGTCCCTTCGTCAAGAACGGGCAAACGGTTGATATGTGGAATGAGGACGGCGGTACCAGCTCTGAGCTCGCGTACAAGAACATCCCGTTCTACATGTCTTCAAAGGGGTATGGCGTGTTTGTCAATCATCCCGGCAAGATTAGTCTAGAGGTACAGTCTGAGCGGACCACACGAGTTAATATCTCCGTCCCCGGGGAAGAGATTGAGTATTTCATTGTTTATGGAGACTCACCCAAGGATGTCCTGCGGAGATATACTACTCTTACAGGCCGTCCAGGCCTGGTCCCATCTTGGAGTTACAATCTTTGGTTGACGACTAGCTTTACGACCAACTATGACGAGCAGACGGTAACTGGATTCCTGGATGGATTCAAGGACCGCAATATCCCGCTGGGTGTTTTCCATTTTGACTGTTTCTGGATGAAGTCATACCAGTGGTGCGATTTCCAGTTTGACGAGGAGATGTTCCCCGATGCTATCGGGTATCTCAAACGCTTGAAGGAGCGTGGACTACGCATCAGCGTTTGGATTAATCCCTATGTCGGACAAGCATCGCCTCTATTTGAGGAAGGCAAGACGAACGGATACTTTATCAAGGTCAGCCACAATTCTTCTCCCCCCTTTGCATCTCACCTGCTTATACATTCCAAATACTAACATATTCCCAGCGCACCGACGGCTCCGTTTGGCAATGGGACTTTTGGCAAGCCGGCATGGCGGTTGTCGACTTCACCAACCCAGCCGCCTGCACCTGGTACAGCAGCCACCTCGAACGGCTAATGGAAATGGGCGTTGACAGCTTCAAAACCGACTTCGCCGAACGCATCCCCGTAAAAGGAATCAAATACCACTCCAACGCCGACCCCGAGCGCATGCACAACTACTACGCCCTCCTCTACAACAAGATCGTCTACGAAACGCTCAGCAACCGCGTCGGTCCCAACCAAGGCCTCCTCTTCGCCCGCAGCACCGCCCCCGGCGGACAAGCATACCCCGTGCACTGGGGCGGTGATTGCGAAAGCACATTCGAGGCAATGGCCGAGTCACTACGTGGCGGATTAAGCCTCATGCTTTGCGGCTACATATTCTGGGCCTCTGATATCGGCGGCTTCGAAGGAACGCCGCCACCAGCACTGTACAAGCGATGGGTCCAGTTCGGCCTGTTATCATCGCACTCCCGTCTCCACGGATCATCTTCGTTCCGCGTACCCTGGATCTACGGCGAAGACTGCTCCGCCGTGCTACGCGATTGCGTGAAACGCAAGATCCTTCTTACGCCGTACATTCTTGCGGAAGCTCTACGCGGCCACCGCGATGGAACACCGCTGATGAGGGCTCTTTTCTTGGAGTTCCCTGGGGACTTGAACACCTACGCGATTGATACGCAGTATATGTTTGGGTCGAACTTGTTGGTTGCGCCTGTTTTCTCGGAGGATGGCGAGGTTATATTCTACGTGCCGAAGACTGAGGATGATAGTGCTGGGAAGTGGGTGTCTTGGTTTGATCATTCGAAGTCGTATGAAGGTGGACAGTGGTATACTGAGACGCATGACTTTGATACGCTTCCTATCCTGGTTCGTCCTGGTTCGGTGACTGTTATGAATCCTAAGCTTAAGGCGCCGGAGGATGATGCGTTGGAGGGGATTCAGTTGTTGGTTAATGGTACTCTGCCTGCTGGGACTGTTGTTGAGGTTGTGAACCCTGGTCAGACGGATCAGGTTTTGAAGACACTTCAGTTGACTAGTGCTTCTGATGGGAAGACTGTTGAAGTGGAAGGACATGAGGTGGAAGTGGTTTATATTGGACAGTAAATGAGAATACTATGTCTGCTTAGGTACTGGGACTTTTGCATAGAAGACTAGACTTTTTCTTACAATAACACAAATTGCAATGGTATTAAAACATCAAAGATAGCACTTTGAAAGTAATGGGTGAGGCATAGCTAAGCCTCAGCAGAAAGATGGGTATCATAATCAAACAAAAAAACAGATATGCAAAATAAAAGAAAAATGAACCAAACGCAATGTGAGCCATGTGAATGTGCTCCAACCGAACAAACTCTCACATGAACATGGAGAGTGAGAATGCCAAAGCTACCGGCGAAGTCTCGGTCTGAGATCACCAGCAGTCCTCGACTTCCAGCAGCCATCGCCGAATGCCTTGCCGTAGGGTGTTATCAGCACCCGCCAAAGCCCTCCTCCGCTCTCGGTCAGCGATTCCCAGCTCACCGTCTATATCCTCGCGGCAATGCTCGGCGGTGACAGCCCGAACAACCTCCTCGAGGGCCCCCAGTATCATCTTCCGACACTCTGCACGAGGGACTTCAACGGGCGGGGGTTCTTCCCCCCGAGGAGTTGTTTGGCCCTTGTCCTCACCTCGCCTTGCGCACGAAGGAGACGGCGCTCGGGAATGCGCAAGAGACGAGTAGCCACTGTGGCCGAGAACTCGCTCCACCGCATCCACCAGAATCCCGTCTAGGTCCATGACAGGCTCCTCGATGAACTTCTCCTCGACGTGATTCGGACCTTGTGTCTCGGAGAAGCCGCCCTCGGGAGACCTGCCCTGGCCAGTGAAGAAACTGGTGAATGGAGAAACTGAGCTTGCGGCCCCGCCCGAGTTGCGAGAGCTGCCCGAATAGAGAGCGTTGACGGGCGATGGGGGCGTATGACTCTGCCCATAGGGATCTCCCACGATAATCTTCCGCCTCAACCGAAGACGCTTGACCGTAGAGGTCCTGGTATCGGCGATCAACGTTGTTGCCACGTCCACCCATCTCTCGGTGCCCTCGGCGTCAGGCGTCATAGGAGTATACGGGGTGGGCTCCGCCCGCATGGCTCGTTTGATATCGGCCTCGACAGCAGCATAAGGTCGGACCGCCTGGAGCGAGAAATCTTCATGGAAAGACTTGAGCCAACCGGCAACATGAGTACTGGGGCCGTCAGCCTCCTTCGCAGCACTATGGAACCCAGATCCACTACTATGAGTAGAGGCCATGGCATCCATGCTGGTGACCGATGTTCGAGTCTTTCTGGGAGAGGCAATGGTAGAATCACCGGATGAAGAAAGGGACAAGAAACCAGGAAGAGGGAGATCAACATCCACGACACCTTCATCCGCACGGACCGAAAGCTTTAGGGGAGACTCTCGGATCTGACTGGTGAGTGACGATGGCTCAGGAGAATCATCCTCGGGGCTATTGGCAGTGGCTGGAATAGAGATATTACCACTCTGCGAAGCCTCCGCGCGATGTTCTGCTTCAGTCTCGGCCACTTCTTTCACCATTTGGGACAGAGTAGGCGGGGGGCGAGGGGGCAGACCAGAAATTGTAGAAACAGATCGCTTGCGTGCTTCAGCCGGGGAATAGTAATCAGGCCCATCGGTGGACGACTCCTGGCGGGAGCTCCAAAGTCCAGAGAAGATACCACCCCATCGTCCTCCAGCAGAAGGTAGGCTGCCATTTCCGCTTAAGACTGAACTGTCACTCCGTTGCAGATTCTTCAGCAAGGTCTCCGATGCCAGGCTCTCATTGGTATCTGCTGCACTGCGACCAGATCCTCCCTGGCTGGAACGGGTTTGCTGCGATGTAAAATGCGGTACGGGGACCGTGCTACTCTGAGTGGTCATCGAGGTCGTGGCACCACTGGTATTCTGTGCCCGAATGTCCTTCGGTTGGATGGTCGCACTCAATGTTTTGATGGAACGAGCATCCGATCCTCTGCGAGCCGTGGCCGTAGATGGTACAGGAGTAGCTTGATCAGCCACATCAGCAGGACGCTGAGCGGTGTCCTGGGACGACATGCTGACCGAGCGCCTGTGGTGATCGCTCTCACCCGAAATCAATCTTTGAGCACGTGCACGTCGCTCAATCGCTCTACGGAGTGACTCTTGGCGAAGCACCGGCACAGCTGGTGGGCTCTGAGAGATAGCACGCATCGATGCCGATGTACCGGGTCGCATGGGTGACGGTAGAGGCTCCAGGCGCTGCTTGGATGGAATGAAAGCCGAAAGCAAGAAAATCAGGCGACGGGCAGTCATCTTATCCGGACAGACGATGACAGTACGGTGGGTCAGGACGGGCTCGCTATCCTGTTGAGCCTTTTGCTGCTGACTGTGACGGCGACGGTACCATTCTGGTCCGAGTACATTAAGCCATTCTGTATGGTTGCCCAAGAATGCCGTGAGCAATACAAGGAAGAAGAAGTTTGAATCCTTGTCACCCAGTCCACGGACGATGGAACGTCCTTCCTCTCGCCACACTCCCCATCGGCTTTGACCGGTTAGGACATAGGGGGTTTGAAGAGCCAAACTGATTCGACGAGAACTGCGAATTGCCTCCTCCTTGAGCTTCGAGTTCACAGACAGTATGTTGGCAGGCAGATGAACAATAGTCTGGTTCGTTCTCTGCATATTTGGGGGCTTGGCTGGTTTGGGGTGGGCACCTGACAGAGAATCCACCTTCTTCAGGAGGAAAAGGATCTCGTTCCTAGCGAGCCTTTCCAGGTGAGACAATGTGCGGGTTATGACATCCCAGTGATCGACCAGAAGATCTAGACGCTCGTCCAAGCTGGCAGGAGGAGATGCTGCGGACAAGCTGTCGTCAAGGAAGGCGCCCGGCCAGCGATAATCCGAATCCAATGAGCTTGACAGACCAACTCGGGGTGAATCAGGGCCGAGGGTGCTGAAGCGGGATACCGGTCGTCCAGAATTTCGGGCCAGCAAAGGGATCTGAATCGTGATCGCAACCGCATACATTGGCGTCTTCTTCTCCTTGATCTTCTTTCGCTTCGATACGTCCGGGAAAGGGAAGCCCATCTCAGGGAGAGACTCCTGGTAGATGGCATTGGCGTAATCGTTCTTTTCAGCGGATGCCTCGGCTCCTTCTGGGAGGTTGACGCTGAACATGCGAGTCACAAGAACCGTCACCTTTGCGGGTGGCTTGCCCTCCGACACTCGTGGAGGCCCCATTAGTCCCGAAGGGCTCCCGGTAGTATAGGCACGGGTCAATGGACTCCGAACAGCTGGAGAGGAGCTTGTGACCATTCCCGGCTCATCATCTGCGGATATGATGTGCATCTTTGTCGAGGATCCACGGTAGCTGAAGGCACTACTGCCGAAGATGCAGTTGAGCAAGCCAGTGTCATTGGAATCAGAACCATGACGTGTGACTCCAGGTTCATGCCATGTTCCTGCTGGTGCCAGTGTAGAGCTGCGACCCCGAGCCCGCGAGAAAGCACCGGGACTTGCAGGTGTGGCGCGTCGAGCATCGGCAGCGTTGGAGAGCGGGCTGGACTCGACGACGGAGGATTGATTGAGGAAGGCTCGGCGGGAACCACGAGTTAGACTGGATACAGTGCGCGAATGCCGTGCACTGGGCTGGTCAAGGCCTTGAGCGTCGATACCAAGGCCGGTGGGGGGCTGTTCAGCAGAGGCACGTGTGTCCAGCAGAATGCACGCATCGCGATCACCTAGAGCATTTTGGGCCACAAGAACCCGGAAATCTTTGATGGCATCCAGCTCTAATCCTCCGCGGTCATCATAAGCACCGGCTGTGGAGGCATTGGGGGAGTGGAAGGTTGTCTGCAGTGGATATGTGTGGGTGTTGGAACGGCGGAGGAGGCTGGCGTCGGGGAAGAGAAGACCGGAGGTGTGTTCCTCCTCGGTCACCGATTCAAGAGGAGTTCCATGATTTCGTGAAGAATACGCCGCCGGATTGAGGCTCGAGGCCGCGGTGCTAAGCAGTCGACCCAACATGGTGAAATCACCGGGGGGGTGGTGCAGGGCCGCCGTTGGAGAGAGGTACTCGGAAGTGCAGGGAAGACGAAAACGGTCCGGACAGGAAACGTGGTGTAACGATGGGTAGGAGACAGCTAGATGAATCTAGACTGCATCTACCCATGACCTAATTCCACCGGGCAGAGACCATCCTCAAGAGATGGCGGGGGAGATCTGAAGCGTGATCGAGTTTCGATGGAGGGGGAGAGTTGGAGAAGGGAAAGTGGGATGGGCTGCAGACAGTGGGGCGTCTGGGGGAATATCAATTGGGGGGGGGGGTGAATTGGTAGGCGAGGACCCCACAGGCAACAAGTAGTGTGGTCAAGGAAAAGAAAAGAAACCAACTTTCAGACAGTCGTCGTCTTGAGTTGATCGTGAAGAGGGCGAGAAGAGTGGGGAGTGGTCGGATCAAGAAAGGGTGGAGAGATGAGCCGATGGAAAAGGGCGGTGAAGAGCGGACAACGGGCATGCCACATGATCTCAGCCTCAAGCCTGCAAGGTGACACTACATCAGTCCAGTCGTGATGCCTGGTCGACTCGGTGAGGCCCTCTTATTTGACTGGTACTCTGCTTATTGGTATCTAGTAATCTACAAGGTCACTGCGTGAGATGTCGGTGTCCAGGCCAAATGAGATACATGACATATGACATGTGGGATATCATATAAGATAGGAACAATAGGAATGAGAAAGAGTATCGATGTGGGTTCATCATGCCGCTAGAAACTAAACCAAAACTAAATCAACAGGAGCTTTTTTGTTCATGCTTTGGACCGCCGCTTGACCTTAGCAGCCAGTTGTTTCAAGTCATCAAGTCCAGAGTCCTTAGAGTCCTTCTTTTGCTTCTTTGACCGATCCCGGCTGTCCGTAGGTTCCTCCGGCTCACCGTCATCTCCAGTGTGTCGGCGTTTGCGACCCTCGTCTAGTAGGGCCTTCATGCCGGAGGTGGCCTTGAAGCGAGGGTTGGTCGGGTCAATGGCGAACTCGTGGCTCTCGAACAGGCGAGAGAAACGGGGATCGTTGACATTGACATTGAAATCGTCCGCAACCGCAGCGGCAGCCTCCTTGTTCTTGCCCTTGCCCTTGCTCTTGCCCTTCCGCCGAGCCTGTTTCTCCGCCCTTTCAATTTCGTTCATGTCAAAGTGCTGGATCTTGGCCTTTTCATCGTCCACCATCAGTAGCTCCAGTTCGGCACGTTGGGCAGCCGAAGCAGCTTCCGCTGCAGCACGTTCCTCGCGCTTCTTGCGCTTCTCCTCCTTGCGACGAGCTGCAGATGTAGCCTTGCCACTAGGATCGTCGAAGAATGGATCGTTGAAGCCCAAGTCTTCTTCCGCTTGCTCGGCTGGGGCGGGTTCATCCTCAGCCTCAGAACCGCCCTCCGCATCCTTGGATTCAGGATCCTCGCCCCGTTTCTCGGCCTGGCGCTTTTCCTTGCGTCGCTTCTTGCGTTCGCGTTCCTTCCGCACATAGCGCTCGATGGCCGTCTCTTCGATTTGAGGCTCGTTCTCGAAGATATCGGTATCCTTGCCACGGCCGCCGGCAAGACCAGATGTGAAGGTAACCTCCATCTCACCGACGGGGCCAGCTGACTTGGAAGAAGGAGTAGGCTCGGTGCTCAGACCCAGCAATGCACGCATGCGTTGTCTCTCAGCCTCCTTTTTGGAAAGCTTGACAGTTGTGCCCTCGTTTGCAGTGTTATCAACCACCTCCACACCGCCATCTTCCTCATCCTCACTTTCAGAACTATCGCTTCCAAGGTAGGCCTTTAGGTCGTTCTCATCGATTTCTTTCCGAGAACCGCGGAATGCCCGAGCCTGTGCCTCTTTCCGTGACTTGTCGTCCGCATCCCAGGTCAATTTGACCTTACTGTGTTGCAAAGCGTCTGTCACGAATTCGTTCGGCTTGTAGCCATCGGGGATTCGAGAGCACGCATCGCGGGGCTTGTCATCGGAGAAATCGGTATCATCAGGAACGAAGCGAAGGTCGAAGAAGTTGGCGCTGGAAAGGTATTCGGCACCATCGACGAGGTCGTAAACGTGCTTGGCACATTCTTTGTTGGAGAACGTAAGGATAGCGTAGAAGTAGCGAAGTCGCTCCAGTTGGTATTGCCGCAGTTTCGTAGAATTAAATTCTTCACCCGTGTCGGCCTTGAGTAGAGACTTTTTAATTTGCTCCTCTTCCTCCTCAGAATCAAGTTCCTCGTCCTCATCCTCATCCGCAGCACCTCCACTGGCTGAAGCAAAGATCTCTCTGGGAGGTCCCTCGATCTCTTCCTTCTCCATGCGCCCCTTTCCGAATTCACTGGGGTACACAGTGACATTTTGGACACGGCCACCCGCCGGTAAGAAACTGGAGAAACAAGCCATCAAGTCCTCAGCGCGAATGTTATCCCAATCCAAATTGACAACGGCGATGCGATTCGTGACCTCTCCGAGCGGCACATTGGCTTGCTGCTTGTCTGGGAACTCGACTTCATCATCTTCAACCTCCGCTTCGTCTTCGTCATCGTCGTCGCTGGAGCTCTCTTCAGATGATGAATCTGTGAAACCACCATCTCTAGCCGGGTCGTATGAGCGTTCTTCTACGCGCTTCAACTCTTTTTGAACCTCATCGTCGTCATCCGCGCTCGGAGCCTCGTCGTCCTCCTCGTCTTCATCGTCATCTTCCAAGCTATAGAACTTCTTGAGTTGTTTCTTGGTATCGTCCTTTGCCAATTTGCGTCCATATCGGTCAACAGCAGCATTGCGGGAGAAGTCCTTGTCCTCCAGCATGTGCTGGAAGCGCTTGTCGAGTTTGACATGAGTCTGGCGCTTGCTGGGCAGGCGATAACGAGGATCGGTTTGAATATTCGCAAAACGGGGATCAGCTATATATTTCCTTCGGTTAGTGAGCTGCGCCTATGTAGATTCTCTCTTGTGTTAACTGAAAGTTGCACGTACTGATCACCGGGCCAGCCTCTCTGGCTCCGGCCTTCTTGGACTTCTTCTTGTCCTGGCCTGCCATTGTGGAAGTGAACTGTGTTCAACAATGCAACCAAGATCTTTGATTGGCAGTATGAAAACAGCTGAGAAAATTCCGAGGGGCGATTGTTACGTAGAAGAAATCAAGTGTCCAGCGCAAACTGCGGACAAATTTCTTTTTTTCTGCCGGTATTTCAACGGGCGGTGTGTAGACACGTGAGCCTTGCCCCAAAAGGAACCTCCCGTCGGCCAAATGCTTGAGATATTTGATCAAGTGTTACTAGGCATGTCAGGTAAACTGGGACACAGCTTTACGACTGGCTTGCTTGGTTCTGCCAGTCGGCCAGCCCCAGCCTCGCCCGGTAAACCTTTCTTTACAGAATTGAAGGTCATGATCCGTATGTACTTGATTGACTAGAGCGACTTCCGTATTTACCTGATGAAGGGAGTAATTCAAATAAAAGAAAAGGAGCGTGAGGACAACTTAACATCCAAAGTAACGCTTCTCCATCCAGCGAGACTCACCATCCGCCTCAATACGACCAACAATAACGTTGATCTTGGGGAAGACGGCAACCAGACGCTTGATACCAGTTTCACCAGCAGCACATGTCACAAAGACAATTCTCTCTTCTGGCACGCCATGGTCAACCAAGACACGGACAGCCATCAGGGCCGCTCCACCACTGGCCATCTGTGGATCCAAGAGCATAACCATGGAATGCTCCTGGAGTTGGGGAGGAAGCTTGAGGTAATGCAGTTCTGGCTCAGAGCTGCTTTCGTCAGTCTGGATCAGGAGGCGGCCGGTAATGCAATCTGGGATGGTCCGCTTCAGGGCAGTCTCCAGGCAAGAGCCTCCACGTAGGATGGCAACTGCAGATACAGAACCCTTGGGGTTCAGGCCCATGTACTTGTTACCGTTGGGTGTCTCCACTGTGGCCTGGACGTATGTTGTCATATCCAGGGCTCTGTAGGTTCACGAGAAGTCAATAATCGGAATTTATACCACGTGGAAGGCAATGGGGACGGACTTTTCAATGAGGATCGAGGCAAGTC
The DNA here is from genome assembly GCA_023626575.1 of Penicillium sp. PF1803. Classification (NCBI taxonomy): domain Eukaryota; kingdom Fungi; phylum Ascomycota; class Eurotiomycetes; order Eurotiales; family Aspergillaceae; genus Penicillium; species Penicillium sp. PF1803. The sequence goes on from JAMAGZ010000026.1 coordinate 186,831, forward strand.
GATCAAAGTAGAAGACAAAGTCGACATGTTCCGTTGCTGGGTCTTGCAGAACGGTGTTCATTCCCACGAATTGCGGGGTGGTAGGCATGACATGCACGTTGGCCGGCAGTTCGACCTTGGCGGCCAAGAGACCAAGCTTCCGGAGAGCCTCAGTATGCTTCTCCGACTTATCCTGGAGCTTACGCTGAATATGCTTCACGACCATGTCTATGAAAAGTTAGTATCAGTGGGGTTGGTGATATAATACCAGAAAGGATGGCTTACCAATAGCGGTCGTGTTTTCAATACCACGAGGAATGATAATATCTAAGCCATGGATTAGACCAGATTTAAACGACCAGAGCCGAGACTGGAAGGTATATACCAGAAATCTGTCGCTGAGGTTCCACAAATCTGGTGAAAGAGGGTTTCACAAAGGCGAACCATTGCTTGATAATGCCCTCAATGTCTCGACCACGCTCGCGGACATCGCGAAGGACTGTGATATAACTAGGCGTCAGTACTTAAAATCCTTGGTCGAATAGAAAGGGTGATCTCCAACCTCTGCGTCCCAAGCAGACATCCATGTCAGCCTCGACGAAAATCTATCGTTGTTATCAGCTAGAATGTCCAAGCTTCACCGTAAGTATCTCACTATTATACCTTGACATCGAGTAGATTCAAAATTCTCGGGTCGTGGAGGGCCAGAATACCCTCGAGGATGAGCACTCGGGGAGAATATAGGGTGGTCGTCTGGGTTTGCCGTTGGTGGTCGGCAAACGAGTAGACGGGAATATGCGCCTTCTTGCTTTAAGCACATTCCCGGTTAGATACGGTTGTACAGTGCATGAAAATCAACAGACGAATAGGTTTACCCTTGCTTCAAATCCTTGAGAGTATCTACCAGGAGGTCAAAATCAATCGACTCCGGGCAGTCAAAGTCATATTCATTGGCATGGGCCTTGGCATGTTCCTCGGGAGTCAAGGTCTTGTAGAACGAATCCTGTCGCGTGCTTATATGTTAGAAGCTCTGATAGAGACCGAAAAACCAACAGCTAGTATAAATACCATGACCAAGATCACCACCCAAGGCAGATTCAGCGACTTGACAATCTCCATAGCTACTGACGTCTTGCCAGACCCGGAGCTCCCAGCAATACCGATGATGCTCAAGTCCTGCCATGGCGGAGAGTACTTGACCTCCGGAACAAGCGAATAGAACGGCGATGTCGACTCCATATTCACTGTCAGAGGAGCCTCACACCATGGCACCCGGACACAAGCACTCGGGAATATGGTCTTTGGACTTAGGAGGGTAATGGAGGGTCTCTTATCTTGTGGTTTTGCTGAACTCGTCCCAGTTGCGACCGATTGGGCTTAGCGCGTGACGCCCGTTTCGCTTGTGGCTGACATAATCGCTTAAGTCATTTTCTTTCTGCCGCGCTTCTCGACTTTCTCTTTTCTTTTCACTTCTTCTTCCTCCAGGGCTTCATTCTCCCACTCCAGCGTTCTGCCTTTCCTCCATGGCTGTCGTCTCTCGGGTCGCCCTTCAGCTTGTCACATAGCTGAACATCTGCAATCCTGCCACTCGGTGGTAGTGTCTACCACGCAATGTCCTCCACTAATCTTGTATGCTGCTTGGCGTGTTGATTACCCGTGTGATGCTGGGGGGTTTTTAACAATGCACAGATGTCTCGTACTCCCTCAACTGCCACGCCAACATGGCACCAGTTCGAGCGGAAGGTCGATGAGGTGAAGCCGTCCAAAACGTGAGTCGCCAACCTCCCTCCTGTCTTCCCGCCTGTGCCCACTCCTTCCCCCTCGGCTTGCCGTGACATGATGCACTTTAACTCAAGTTGGGAATCTCTCTGAAAAACCTTGAGGAGAAAAACATTGACTTGTATATCTGACTCCTTCGTCACATCTTCTTTTCTGCCGTCTCTCAACGTGACTTGGTCATCTGCAACAGCTGCTAACCAAGCTCTAGTGATATCAATTACTTGGTTATGGATTATCTCATCACCAACGGCTACCCTGCTGCTGCGAGCAAATTCGCTGTCGAGGCCAACATCCAGCTGCGGACCGATCTAGAGTCGATTCAGGAACGTGTTGACATTCGGACCTTCATCCACTCGGGGAATATCCAGGCAGCCATTGAAAAGATCAACGAGCTGAATCCTCAGGTAAGAATCTGCTCCACAATTAGTTCCTATTTCACCACCTCTCCCCCCTGTTGTTATGATTATTCAAAGTTTCATGCACCACTCCTATTACACCCTTCGGGGAGTTGCGGATAGTCAAACATCTTCAGTCCTCAGTATGAACAACAATCAATGCCTTCAATCTGTCTTGCACATCTCACACATTCTGTCATGCGCATCGGCTAACGAGATTGACCAGATCCTCGATGAAAACCCTGCGTTGCATTTCGCACTCCTGCGCCTGCAACTAGTAGAATTAATCCGCACCTGCACTGCCACTCCAGACGGCGACATCAGTCCCGCCCTGGAGTTCGCGACTGCACAGCTCGCACCCCGGGCTCCGACCAACCCCCAGTTCCTCGAGGACTTGGAGCGGACGCTTGCTCTACTGATCTTCCCCAGCGACAACCTGACCCCCTCCCTCGCCAGCCTCCTAGACCCTAGCCTCCGTAAAGACATCGCACAGCGAGTCAACGAGGCCATCCTCCAGAACCAAGGCGCTCGTAAAGAAGCGCGCCTGCGCAATCTCGTCAAGCTTCGTGCTTTCGCCGAACACAAGGCCCGAGACGCCAAGAAGGATATCCCGGATAAGCTGGACATCGGCCTGCTCGGTGACATCAATGATAACACCCAGTCCCGTAACAACAGTAATAATGCGGCCAACAATGGAAGCAGCCACAATGGTTCCGGCGACACTGTGATGGCTAATAACGGCGATGTCGATACCATGGTTGCCTGAAAGCCTGCATAGCAGAGTTTTCCCTGGGCGAAGCTGTGGAGCTGTGTCGTTTTGCTGGCCTTTTTTTTTTCTTTCTTTTCTCTTGTCTGGATACTTTTAGCGAGGCGCTTCTGGGGCTATCCACGGCTGGTTGGCGTCTTGGCAACCCACTCTGGGTCGGATACCTCCGGATCGAGGTCAATACACAAATACATTTCTTGTTTCACAACACAACATTGCCTGTATTCCAATGGAAATGAATTCACCATACAATCCACCATCCACCATTCCAATAGTCTCGCACCTAGTAGCTGTAATGGAATATATATTCGATTAGGCACCGGACATGGTATTTGAGAACTGTAGGAGCTACGGGCATGGAAGCTAAGCTAAACCCACGCTAATCCTGGAGCTACGGGCAGGTGGATATCCACCAATTACCCAAACGAAATATATATGTTAGGTTTGGACATTGCGTTGACATATTTATGAGCCATATTCAGTTCGATGCAAGTGTACATACATAATCCAGGCTATAGCTAGCAGACGTATGCAACCATGTGCAAGAGTTCATAAAAAACAAAGCGAATCCGACGCAAGAAAAAGGATGAAATCAGAAAGTGTATATGCACAGGCTACCAACTCGGCCCATATAACATCAAAACAAGACAGCCCATTAGATCCATCCTGTCCTAGATCACAAAAACGGACTCGGGTAGATAGAAAAAAAAAAGCCCAAGCTCTAGGCTGGCTCAATGGAGCAAACAATGATCTATGAATGTCTCATGCCGAACCAGCGAAGCATCAGAAAAGACAGCCCGGACTCTCACCAGAAACAAAATATCCAGGATGAGTAGGGCGAAAGAAAAATGTAGATACGGTTTAGAAGCTCATAAGATCTGCAGCAACGCATTAGTACCAGTCAAGTTGATCACACTGGATCTGGGGAGTAATGGATGGAACATACCTCTTCCGAAAAGAGCACGCTTCGCCCAATCCATCGCCAACATACAACGCGTCCGGAAGCTGACACTCTCCGCGAAGTAAATACTACGCCAGAGATACATGGCAATAACACCACCACTGAAGCTCATACCACCAAAGTCGAAAATAGCAGCGTTACTGATATACGCCAGACTACCCAGGTGCTTGTACTTGAACGCCTTGTACACAGCCTCGTCCAGGTCACCGTAGTCAATCTCATTGGCCTTGAGACCAGGCAGCGCGGATGCGATCTTGGTCAACTTGCGGCCCAGGTAGACACCCTGCTGGTTAGCGCGCTGGGCAGTAGCAGGCAAGGAAGTGAGTTTGGTATCGATCTGGTGCAGGAGCTCGGATAGCTCGCCGTAGTCGAGAGTGCCGGAGTGGTCGACATCGTACTCTTCGAAGAGGCGGTCCAGACGGCGGAGATGGCTGGATGCTTGTGGGAAGCGCTTCTTCACGCGGTTGGCGACGTCGCGCCATTCGGAGAAGGTTAGATGCACTTTCTCGGGGTCACGGCCCTTCTCCCAGGCGATGGTGCGGAGGAACTTGATGATGTTTTCGGCAACGTTGTTCTGGACAGTTGAGCAATCGCCAATGGCATAGACGTCGCCCAGGGGAGCGCCGATCACGCGGAGGTGGGAGTCAGTTTCCAGAGCGTGCTTGTTGTTTTGTCCCTCGAGCTTATCGGAGAGGGTCTTGCAGATCTCGGCACGAGCTGAAGGAGGAGTTAGAACTGATGCGATAATTGCACGAAGTGAAGCACTCACAAACTCCGGTAGACCAAAGACAGAATCCGGTAGGAATTTCCTTGACGACGGTTTTACCATCCTCAACTTGACTGAAGAGCACGCGATCCTTCTTGACCTCCTTAACCCGGGCATTAGTCAAGACTTCAACGCCGTCACGGGAGAAGCGGCCCTAATTAACATTAGTATGAACATGCATCACAACGGGAATGTTCAGCGCGTACCTCAGCATATTTGGAAAGCGCTTCGTCATAAGTATTCAAGATGTGCGTTCGGCTCTGGATGATGTGGACGGAAATCTCATTGCGGACAATGCGAGGGAAAGAGTGAAGCAGGTCCTCATTGAGTAAGTCGAAGAGCTCAGCAGCGAACTCGACACCAGTAGGACCACCACCGCAGACAACGAAAGACAGCAGACGCCGGCGCTCCTCGTCGGTAGTAGTGGGCAGACAGGCCTGTTCCATGTTATCCAGCACCTTGTTCTTGATCTTGCGAGCATCGTCAATTGTCTTCAAGAAGTTGCAGTTCTCGAGACCCTTGACACCGTGTGGGTTTGTCACGCAGCCTGAGTAGATAGTGCGTTAGTAAAGCAGTCCGTGCAAGACGATTCGATCCCAAGTTTCTTCCGGATTGTCACACGTACCAACACCGATAACAAGCTTATCATAGGGAAGGTAGAAGTTCTTGGTCTTTCCATCCTGATCAACCTGCGAGACCTCAACCAACTTATACGAAAAGTCGACATCCGTCGCAGAAGCCTTCAAGAAATGCCCATTAACACGATCAATAATGCGTCGCACAGGCTCAACCAGAGATCGAAGCCCAAGCGTGCCCACCGTAGCAGAGGGCAACATGGGAGTAAACAGGAAGTAGTTAGTCGGTGAAACAACAGTAACATGGTAGTCACCAGGATTCAAGTTCTTCAGCAGCGCAATGCTACCCCAACCAGTACCCAGAATGACCAGACGAGGCTTATCCTTCTGCTCAATCATAGAGTCCGAATCGTAATCATCGACGAGAAAATCCGCAATTGGCAAATTCTTGGGTCCACCACGGCGCGGGTTAAGAGCCATTTCGGAGACAGGGATATCCTCCGCGCTAGGAGTTTCGCGGTATGTACTAGCATCATAAAGGAAGAAGGCGACGATAACGACACCGGTACCGATAACGAAGAAACCAAAAATGGCGAATGACTTGTACAAAGCCGCTAGAACTCCGGGGTGCTGCTTGACAGTAACCTTTGCAGCCACCTTATCGGACAGGAACCGGATCGGGATCAATACATTGCGAGTCGGGCCGTAGGCGCGCTGGGGCAGAGGTCGGCGGGAGGAGGTGTTCAACGAGCGGGTGATAGGAAATCTGGTAGGCAAAGCTGTCTTTGAAGCTTTAAAACCAGTCGCCAGAGATCCAATTGACCTCAGCGCAGGGCCATCCGGACGACTCCGGAGTACCGTCGCGCGCATCGTGAGCGAGCGCAAGCCGCAGGAGAGACTAAGGGAGTGGAGATAAGGTATGTACCGACGCGTACCAGGCAGGACCGAGCCTGCCGGCAAATATGCAAAAGGAGTGACCTCGAATGTCTTTATTTCAACGAAAGGAGGTGTTTGAAGAGAGTAAAAGAAGAGAAAATGTGCCAGCAGCATATGCGTGCCAGTTCGATCGCCCGACGTCATATCGAGGTCACGTGGGGCCCGGGAATCAGCACGCCGTGCGGAAAGTGGAGACAGTAAAAACAGGACAGGACTGGGCAAGGTACTACAGTAATGTACAGTCATGTACGGAGTACTTTAGGCCGTGCTTTAGGCCGTGACCTAGGGCTGATGATAACTATTATTAGCACGGATGTCTGGATTGAAGTAAATTCTATTATATACTCATGAAAAAAGTGGAATCAACGAGCCGTAAGTACTGTAGAGTAGCTCTGCAACTCTGAAGAAGCAAATAATGAACCCTCCGTCTCGCGCCACAACATGCATAAAAAAGAGAAAGGCAAAATAAGAGCTATGTATCACCACCCGCCGGTCTTGGTATAAGTAAGAGAAGCCGTGCCCAGTAAATACCCCACGCAGAAAAGAAGAAATATCAAAATAAACGCCGGCCTTCGCCTGATATGCAAGATTGAAAAGGCAAGATAACTCCCCGAAGAGAGTGAAATATTCAGATCGCATGGGCGTCTGGGGGTTCTTTTTGAATAAAGACAGGCACCATTCTAGTCCCAGCCGTCATCGGGCTCGGCACTAGATGGCTTCCTACTGATAGAGCTTTTGCGGGCCTTGGGTCGCTTGTTGAGGCCGGTGCTGGAAACAGAGCTCTTGCGCTTCATTGGACGAGATCCACCAAAGCCAATCATATCATCGGGATCTCCGATTGCATCTAGGCTGTCGCCTTCCCCATCATTCTCCCGGTCGACCTTGAACTCCTCGTCAATGGCCAGCAAGGTCGAGAATTCACGGCACTTGGCGAGCATAGCTTCTTCACTGTCGAGCGAGGCCATGTTTCTCACAACGGCTTCCCAGAACTTTTCACCAGTCACACCATGAACCTTGGTGGCCGTTTTGTTGAGCTCCTTGGCACTCTGCTTGCCGTTGCCATCCTTGTCTTTCTGGTGTGAGTTGAGTCCATAAAGACGGCGCAGATGGGTTCGCGCTTCCCAAAGCATCGAGAGTGATGCAGCAGCAGTGGTCAAGAGTCGTAGAGTTGCGGGGTTGACTGGCTGCGAGACACTGGGAGGCATCGGCATCGGCATCGGCACATCAGGGCCAAGGCTCATCATGCCAGTTGGAGTCTCGACCACGGGTGGACCAATTGGGCTTGGGAATAGATCTGTTTCGATTGCATGCGCAACAACAGTGCCGGTCGAAGAGACAATTCGCTCGAGACAACCAACGGTGGGTAGTAGTTCCGCCAGCTGGGCATAATCGAAATATGCCAGATTCTGAGAGATGAAGCGGGCCATGAGGAGATGTTCCGGGGGGTCACCAGAGGCATCAAGCTTTTTCAACTCAAAGTCGGCCTTAGAGCAAAGATTGGATAGGAATTTCTTTTGGTACCGACTGTTGCTGATCTTGACGATCTCGAATAGTGGAGCCAGCTTTGCAACGTAAGGCCGAGGAGTAGCACCATTCGAATCGCCAACCACGTCGCGCTGATAGTAGAAGGCTTCTTGAATAGCTCGCATGTACTCTCGCTCGAACATGGATTCGAATTGCTGGTGAATCATCTTGTGCGTGTCGAAAGCGACCTTGGCGATTTTTGGATCAGTCGATGTCTCTAGAGAAACAAGAACACCCGCGCATTCCTTGGGATGCACCAATCCTTGACGGTTAATGCTTGCAATGAGTTCGATAGCAGTCAGCGCGTAAGCATCTTGTCGGGACTGTGCAACCTTTAGCATGTTCTTGAGGAAGTGTTGAGCGATCAATGCAGCAGCGCCATCATTATCGCTTGCTCTCAGTGACCCTCCAAGACGGGTGGAATCCTCCTGGGCAGCTACCTCGGCAGTTGGTACCACTCCTTTTTCGGTTTTGCCCTCGTGGATGAAGAAGAAATCTGCGAAAGACCGAAGCACGATATGCTGCAATCCAGGAGCATCTTCCTTGAACACCTGTGAGAACATCTTTCGAGTGGGCTCCCGGCCAAATTGCGCTGGCCAAGATTGACAGATGGAACCCACACTCTCAAGAGCCGTAACTCGGAGCTCAGTAGGCTGGTTGGAACTGGTGAATGGAAGGATGCAGTCGACCATCAGAGCAGCAACGGAGCTACTAGAGCCGGTACTCCATGTCGGGAATGAATTTTTGAAATGAGGAATGTACTTCTCGAGATCACAGTGCTTTCCGACGCAGCCTGCGATTCTGAGGTAACTCTTGGCACGGGCTGATATCTTAGCATTGTCGGGCGATGACAGGTCGACGCTCTTGTATTGCTGCAATGGCTTGAGAACAGACAGAGTCAGCTTGACGAGTCGATCTGTGTTCTGCAAGACACCATTGATGGTCCAGAGACAAGCCATGACCTCATTCAACTCGTGACGACTCAGCTTGGCGACGCTCTTGAAGAGGTCGTTCTGGACGTCCTTGAGCAGCTTGTTGTGGGATGACGATAGATAAGGCAAGACACATCGGTAAATCACGACCACAGATCGGAACAAGAACAGGTCGTCTGCATTAGCAAGGTTGCCAATGTACGGATGCAAGGCTTCCAACTGATCTGGGCTGAACAGCTTCGCATTGGCCTTGGCAAAGACGGTGATTGTCTGGAGCAGGGCTTGCTTGAACTCCTGGGGAGAAGCATCTGCATCTTCCACGAGTCTCTGGAACATGATGGCCACCATCGATTTGCAGACTTTGAAATTCAAGCTTGCAGACTTGGATCTTTCAGAAAGTACAGCCCTCACGCATATGCCAAGAGAGTCAAGGGCGTTGTCACTGCGCTCAACCAGGCTGACAATCAATCCGACCTGCTCTCCGAGTGCTATTTTAAGCTTTGGTCCGTCGGAGATGGAATCAATTGAGTCGTGGAAAGGCACAAGCCAGATTTCTTCGAAAGTCTGACGGGCTAATGTTGCCACACTGTCCTCATGATCGCCAGTTCGTTGAAGGAAGCTATCAAGAATGGCCAACTTCAGCTCCTGTCGAGAGGTCTTGTGGTATAGTTCCTTCAACAGACCAATGCAGCGCTTGCGAACACCGGCCGTAGGATCACCAGCGCACGCAAGGATACTCCGACACCCTTGCTCTTCTAGCTTCGGTCGAAGCCCAATACATTTGGCAATCAAGGACAAGGCCGAATCGCGGACCATAGGTGAAGCGTCCGTAGTGCAACGAAGAATCAGATGCATAACTGAAGCGTCACGATCCAGAAGGTTTGGATCCTTCTCAAGCATTTCAATGACACTCTTCAAACTTCGGCTACGGACCTTGGCTTGGTCGCTGGCAATGGAATTGAGAAGGACTTTGAGAATGGTATCAAATGCTTTGCCAAAGCCCGAATTCAGTACCGTCAGGATGTAGGCAAACTTCCCGTGAACATTGGAGATGGAATTGAACTTCCTGTGTGTCTCCAGCCAGCGAGAATCGGAGAACGATCTCGACAGAAGAACCACCAGTTCGTTTGTCATGTCGTCTTCTGGCATTTCCTCCTTGTCCTCGGAGTTGTAGTAAAGGTTACAAACAACCTTCGCCCACGCAGCCAAATAGAAGCCGCGTGTGCTAGTCAGCTGAGAGTTGTCCGAGCTCGTATCTTGCGACAAATATTCGAGCGCCATTCGGTAGGGGCCATTTGGTGCGACCAAATCCTGTGGGTGTAGCGCACGGCTAGAGAAATCCTCGAATTGCTGCTTGAGGGAATCCGTGAGCTCGCTATCGGCGTCCTCCAGAGCGGGAAGCATATGTTGAGCGGTTGCGATCAAATCCGAAATAGCAGAACCCATCCATCCTAGAAGCTCGAGAGCCATGCTCTTCGCTTGCGCCGAGCTCTTGTCAAGATCTGCAATGCCGACCATATGCGACGCCATAATTCGGAGAAGCAGCTCCGACGCAGGCCAATCGGTAGATCCGAGAACGTTGATCAAATCTTCAGTGAAGAGATCGAGAATATTCCGGAATGGCTGATCTCCACTTTTGGTCGCGTTCATGGCACGCTGGACTATAAACCCCACGATGTACTGTGCACTTCGAATGGCATTCTCGTATAGCCTGTTGACCTTGGCCGCCAAGCGCTCTAAAGTCTCATCGAACTCGTCATCGTCGTCATCAGGGTCACTGTTGCCCATTAATTCATCATCGTCGTCATCCGTTGAAGCTTGCAGTCGACGTTTGGTCTTGGAGCGTGAAGATGTCTCCAGGGCAGTGGTTTGTACAAGTTGAAGGACCAATGCAGTGAGAAGTTGGATGTTTTTCCCATCAGCCAGTTTGAACTGTCGGGCGCTCTGACGGGTGGAAGGGAGCTTTTCTAAAGAACCCAGGATTTGATCCAAGATATACGACCGCTGATCAGGGTATCGAGCGAAAATTTTTGCAAGCACGTCCATTGCTCCACGTCTTGCTGGTTCGAATTTCGCTGATCCAACAGCGGAGTCTCTCTCGTTGTGTGCATTTTCAACGAAGATCAACTTGGCAGCGAAGAATAGAGCGGAGTTGATAGGGGTTTCAGGCACTTCAATTCGGGACAAGAAGTCCGCGAAAAGAGTCAATGCCTTTTTGCTTTGATGAATCAGGCTTGCAATAATGCGCCGTTGGGCTGAGAAAAACTTGAAGTGCTCCGGATCCTTGCCACCTGGGCGTGATTCAACGGCAGGAATGATGCAGTGATCGAAAACCTGCTCGACAACGAGGGGAATTGCTTCGATGAGATCTTCGGGGCATAGATCTCGCTCCGTCTGGTGCCCAGACATTGTCTGCAGAAGTGTTCCAATGGCGAGCAAAGCATTCAAAACATCATCAACTTTGCCCAGCCATTCCTGAGCCTCAGCTTCATTGAGTGGATCATGCAAAGTCAGTGGTGCGGACTGAGCGGCAACGATTGGCTTTTCGCAAAGTTTCTGAATCCTTTTTAAATAGTCGGAGGGAATATCCTGAAGTCGGTCAAATCCAGAGACCTTCCGGATGGCTTTTTGTAGACGGGTATGAGCGTCGGAAGACAACACCACACCGTGAACCTCCAATGACCTTGTATTCACAAAGATTGGGTTAGGCCTGTCCGCAGTCGGGGCAATTGAAGCGTCCGGCTCGATCTGATCTTCCGCCTCGAAGACTTCATGCAGAACATCTTGAAGTTTCAGAAGAGCGTCGTCGGCTTCCGCCTTTTGGTCCCTTAGCCGCCTCGCGGTGATTTCATCCTCATGATTGATCTTCGGCTTTGACTTGACTTGTTTCGTAGGTGTAGACTTCATTGGGATGACCACCGAGACTTGGCTCGAAGGCTGTTGTTGTGACTTTTCGAATGAGGTGGAATTCGTGCTGTTCGCAATATATGCCTGCTGATTCCACGCTGTAGCAGCTTTCGATATGGGTTCCTTCTTTTCAGGTTTGATCATGGGAGTTAACGTTTCGGGATCTGAGATGTGATCATTAGCAGCCAGCTTAAACAACATTTCTGTGTGTATTCCGGTCTCACATCTGAAGGCGATGTCCGTTGACTCTAGGATCATCCTAGCAAAGGAGCCGAGTTGACTGCGACAGGAGGAAGTGCCATCTGAGGTGATCGAGAGTGAATGTTGACTGCGGCTGAGAGTAGGAGGGATCTTGAATTTGCTGGCGAGAGAGGTCTGTCAGTAAAGACGAGAGTTTAATCTGAGGATTCGCCTTACAATTCAGTCAACTGATCCCCATCCAGCAATTGCTGAAGGTATTCACGGGACGTCTCCAGGCGACTTGACTCGTCCAGGCCGGACTGGATCTCCGCATCAAGCTCACTTAAAGTATTGCGACCAGCTTGAAGGACATGGTTGATAGAGGTGGTATTGGACGGACGACCAACGTCAGGGCGTATCACGCAGTCTAAAAGTCAAGAACAAGTTAGATGAGCTCTCAGTCTCGGGATTCGGGGGTAATTTGTAGGTAGACGGACCAAGTCCAAAGACAGGAGCACTGGACATGGACGAGTACTGAAGCGCCTCATCCACGGATAATGGTCTGGACTGCGGTATATGCTGGTTCTGGAACGACATGGTCCGATCATACGCCTGCTGCACCGATGGATGGTCGTTGATGACGAGCTGCACCGCTGGGCGTCCATTAAGATCCATGTTGGCGGTTGCCAAATCGAGAAAGGAAGGCGCTAATCAAACAGAGGGGGACCTGCTCGTGGCAGAGTCATGACAGAGGATTTGAGCATCTATGGCATGCTTCTCGACACTCTTATCGTACAAAATCAGGGTTGATGGTCGGAAATCGGATCAGGGAGAGCTCACGATGACCATATTCGTTCATCATTTCATCGGGGCGTCTTACTGCCGCGTCTTACCGCCTGTAGTAATATCGGAGTGGCCCGTGCGTTCAAAAAAAAGTCCCATGCCGCAACTGGATCTTCTCATTGATCTCGATTACTACGTTCTTTTGATTCTTGACCGGAGTCGCTCGTTGATTTACGCTTAGCGACCAATTCTCAAAATGTCGGCCATTGGATCTTTGATTTTCTGCACGGATTGCGGTAATCTGCTGCGCGAATCTACCGGAGATGAAAATGCGATCCTACACTGCAATGTCTGCGGAGCTCGGAACAAGGGTATGTAAACCGCGTAGAGTTTTGGAAGAGACCTTTGATGAAAAGATGGATGACCTAACATGTCTTCAGATATCATTCCGCAAACTATCGTCTCCGAGTCCAAGCCCTCTGCCTTTCCCTCCGCTTTGAGATCGAAGCGCTCTGCGGTCCAGACTCTGTCTGCCGAAGATCGCAAGACCGAGGCCGTCACAAACCACACCTGCAACAAGTGTGGAAGAACGGAGATGTTCTTCACTACCGTCCAGCTGCGCAGTGCTGATGAAGGTAGTACTGTGTTCTACCGCTGTGTGTGCGGTTACAAGTATGTTTTCCCTCAGGGGAAGCTCCCCATCGCATTCCCCATTCAGTCAAATGCTAATCTTGCTGTCTAGGGAAACATCGAACAACTGAGGCAGGGAAAGAGAGGATTGTACAAAAAGGAAAAGGGTTCTATGTTCTGGTTGTATAACAGAGCGGGATAAAGAGTATCAAAATAACGACGTCACGACATTTTTCATTTTTCTTCCAGAGATCCATCATGCTGCCGAGACAGCAGTAGCAGCTCCCTCTGGAATGAGCGCATATTCCATCTCACCATTCTTCTCGAATTTTGCCATGTCAAGAGCCACAATGACACTGTCGCGCACCACTTGCTCAGGGTCATTGAGGAAGCGCTTCAGTGTGTCCTCAACGCCCTCCTCGTCACCCAGACTGCCCAGAGCTTCGGCCGCCTCGTGGCGCACCATACCGACCTCCTTCAGGTCACCAAGGCACTCTGTGAGGCAGGGAATCGAGGCGGGGTGGCAGAGCTGGCCGAAGACGAACGCAACCTCGTGACGGAACAGAGCAGAAGGGTCCTTGAGACCCTTGGCAAGTGCATTCACAGCGTCGACGGCAGTGGAGAGATCAGGAGGTGAGGCGAGATCACGCAGACCGAACATGGCGCGGTATCTTTGGAATAGAGGGAGCTTAGTGTCAAGCAGTGTCTTCTCCAGGTCTGGGATGGAGGGCTCGTTGGCCTCCAGGGGCATCGGCGGGGCAGGGTCGATAGATGTAAAGTCACTGTATCGAACACAATGTTAGCTTCCTTGAACCTCGAAGCCGAGATAAAGTTTCTTTTTCTGTACTGCGTACCTAGGCTTCAACTTCTCAGCCTTCCGCTGCTCTGAATTCTCCCAGACAATGCGATCAACCGCAATATCGCAAGTCTCCCGAACAATCTCCACCTCACTCTCATCATCCCGCAACTTCTTTAGGATATCCAAGCTCTCTGCGTATCCAAGAGCACCGAGAGCCTCCGCAGCCTCGTGGCGGCACATCGCATCCTCCTCAACATCCTTCACGACCTGCTGCAGATATGGGACAGAGTCGCGGTTCCTGGTCTGGCCCAGGCAGTATGCAAGCTCGTGCTTAAGGAGAGCTGACGACGAAGCGAAGGCCGCGGCGATCGCCTGGATCGCCGGAAGAGTCTGTTCGGTGGTGGGCTGTAGGCAGGCGAGATGCTTGAGGGAGAAAAGAGCGCGGAAGCGGCGAGCGAGAGGCTCGGACTCGTTGGTGAGGACCTTGCGGAGGGCGAGAACGGTATCGTCGGCCCCATTGAGCTCGGTAGTAGCGGAGGGAGGCATAATTAAAGGGGGGACAGAGAGGGTTCAAGTGGTGTGGGTGGAACAGGGCCGACGATACTTTTTTGGGGGAGTAGATCTTATCATGAATTTTAGGGTGGGGTGGCGGGGCTGCGCTGCGCCCATCCGGGTCTGGTGGTTGGCCCGCGCAGAATTCTCTTTAATACTACACACGGTATGTACTATAACTTTCCAGGGCAAGGGTAACTTGTTGTCTTTTTTTAGTCAATAAGGAACTTGGCAATTGCCTTTTTCTTTTGACTATCTGCTTTTATACTGAAGTGTTAGGTAAAATTCCATGAACTGCCAGAAATCTTTACCTCACGCCGCGTCCGCCTAGATCTGCTAGGTACAGTCGGGAATTTCGAACTATAAGCCCTTATTGAACCATCAATCTGGAATGTGTGCCAGTTCTCCCCTCTGACACCAAGATAGTCATGGATGATGCCCGATTCGCTTATGCATGTCCGCCGACAAAGAAAGTCCACGCGATCACAAGAACGCACTAGTCAAGCCGTTCTGGATGGAATCTCCTCGCAATCTTCTATGGAGACCTCACTCTCAGGTCTTCGGATAATGAGAGCTTACGGGCTGCCGTCTCTGATCTGATAGAAACTACTCCAGGAGGTCAGTTTCTCAATTAAATTGAAATGCGGTACGTTGTATGCCTCATCAAATGCTCATCGATAGAGCCGCAAGACTTTCGGTGGAAGTTGGAGCCATGAGCGACAAATCTAGTTTCCCATCAGGATTGAGCTTCATTAAACAAATCCTTCATGGTATTTGGCCGCCTATATCAGAAGGGGGTGGATGTGATATTGGACCAGCTAGCCCTTGGGGGTAGATACTGTCGAAATCTATGCGAGTGCTATAGTTCTATTTCGAGTCACTTGTTAGCGCTATTAATCACAGGGGTAACGAAGCCATTCAACAGATATGAATCAATGCTGAGTAGGGAGACACATTATGCTAGACTTTGCGAAGCTTCGCCCAACCGGCACTACTAATGGTAGAGGCCAGGTCAGCGACATGGCGATCCTTGTGATAGCGACGAATAGCTAGCAGCACGTGAAACATTTCATCGTGTAGTATGCTTCTCACGTGGTTCGTAACGTTGCTAAATCATTCTTAGTACACTGCATGTAGGCTAAGTGATCGTTAACTGTGTGTTACGGCATAGAGTAGGGTTGAATATGTAGTGATTGGTGGCCTACAATGTGATCTCAGATGGATACTGTACCTCATTTTTTGACCCTTTCGCGTGCTCACCAGCTGTCCATGACTCTTGACACACTAAGGTAAAGGACATGCCGCAATATTTTTTGGGGTTTCACACTGTTAGAAGGTACTCATTCCCCTCATTCCCCTCATCCCCGCTTGTCAAAATAGTTAGTATACGAACTCGCCACTATGGTTGAGAGCATCTCATGTCTCCAACCGCGGCATTCTCGGAAGAACGGAACATCGTAGGCACAGCCGCCGACTCGGAGCCGACATAAGCGAGTACCTCTTGGAAATCAGCCATTCTATACCAATTGAACACACGCACCAGCCATGGAGATCAACCGCCATTATGTCAGAGGCTCAAATATTTTGGAGGGAGTCGAGGGACAGCCTTTGAGGGCAGAGTGCATGATGATTGGACCATTACTACTACCCAACTGGGAAATCTACACATGTCATAGCCTGCGGCTGCCAGTAAGCGGGGCCAACCGCCAGAGACATTTCTACGCCTCTTCCCCACCTTCTGACACACACTTATACAGGATCTTGCATCTATTCACAGCCGAAATTTTTGCTTCGAGATACATCAAATGGCCATTAAAACTCAACCCCCTTGACGGCCCGAGTAGCGGTGTGCCGTGGCGGCTACATACATGAGCTTCTTTCGGAGGATTCTGACCCTTGCACGGACAACACACCCGGTTTCGTCGGCTTTCCTGTTCTCGCCATCGGCTCACTATCGTCAATTACTCTCTGATCAAAGTCGGAAGTATGTCATCAGGAAATGAGTCCAGTGGGTCTCGAGCACCCCGGAAGACCGCGCCAGATGATAGTCGTCCCCGATTTGCATTTGTCACGGAGACCAGTCAATCAAATGCTCGAAGCCATGCGATGCGTGAGCATTGGAGACAGCGTCACAGTCGTAACAATAGCACCAAGACCAGACGGGTTCAACCGAAGCTTCTTCCAAACATCTCATCAGCTGCAGACCGAGGCACGAAACCTCATGAAGTTCTCACCCATTCACGCTCATCGCGAAGCCGTGGGAGCCCAAATTCAGGGCGACAATGCTCGGAAACGTCCTCCAACGAGACGGACCAAGAACGTGATGATAGGATTGAGCTTATTGGAGTACCTTCGCAGCTATTGGGTGGGGTGGGCCGCGCATTATCAAGCTCGAGACTTGACCCCTTCCAGACATTTCCAGTACAATTAACCAGCCAGCATCATAAGCTACTACATCACTGTATGTATCTCGCCGAAATTAAGCGACTCGGAAAATTTTGCAACCGCTAAAATGAGTATAGGGATTGGCACTCATGCAACCATGATGTTCGAAGATCTGGATATCCCAAGCTTCAATCCGATGAAGGATGTATGGTTCCCACTGGACCTCTCCAATGCATCCTCATTCAACGCAATTATGGCACATGCAGCCGCACATCTATCCCATCTTTACGCAGGAACTAGTCCACAAATGGGAACCAACTCAGCCGATGCCATGAAATACAAGGCAGAGGCAGTCCGAATTCTCCATGAATGGCTATCAGACCCACAGAAAGCACTCAGTTATGACGCATTTGCAGCTGTGATTCGACTTTTGACGTTCGAGGTAAATACAATTCGCACCATTTTAGCGTCCGGGTACTCCGGGGTAGCAGGTGACTAATTTATGCATAGAGATACTGGGGAACTGCGGAGGAGTGGAACATCCACCGCATGGGCCTCCAAAGGATGATCGAAGCTAAAGGCGGGATTGGAGAACTCCATGATAATTGGCGTCTGGAGCTTGTTGTTTATCTGTGGGTCTCAATTAATCTTCTCCATTGCTGGCCACTAACATGTCTAGCGTCTCCCTAATGACCAAGCCCTCATGGTTCGAGCCGACAAACAATATCTCCGAAGTGTCTGAGCCCTCGGCCGATGCATTCGCCTTAGATCCTTCAATGGATTTCCAAAAGATACGCTGCTTGTGGCTGATATCTTTCATCCAAGACCTACGTACTTTCATGGGATTTTCTTCCCGATTTTACGTCCAAGGACTCTCCACCTATCCCTCGCTCTACCAGGCCGTCCTCCATCTTCGCGGTGAATTCCAACGTTCCAATTCCTCTGCGTCACTTATGCTTGGAACATCTCCATCCGACTATGACAGATTGACCTGCCTATTCTCAATATGCTTGATGATGCAAGAATCCATCTCTTCCCCACCTAGCAACCCTTTCTGGTCCAGTGGGCTAGATATCTTGGATGGAGCGCTGATGCAATCGCGGGGTCTATGGGACTTTTCAGTGCAAAATCTGCGCCCATTTTTACATCAACATCTGGTCGAAACTTATCCAGATGCGTTGCAAAAGATAGAATATGTGCGCAGGATGACGGAAGTACTGGGTCAGGTCAGCCTCGAGGCGCGCATTGGTGTCGAAAAGTGTCTTCTGAGTATGTTGTGCCGAACGAAGGATGCACAGGCAGCGTTTTTGGTGGATGATGGATGGACACCCGACTCGTTGTTGTCATCGATGCATGGACAATAATGCTTATAGCTGCCCAAATAGAACATGCCTTTAGCCGTTGACCCGGACAGTATGGCATGAATATAAATGACAACCCCTGATCAGGCTAGATGGCATAAAATACGCAAGTCCCCCTCTAGAGGTACTTGTGTTACCGAGTCTTTTGAGAGCTATTTACTTCCGTTTCGTCGAGTCACAGATCTCCGTGTTTGTTTTCGCGGAGAGAAACCACGCCCCTTAAGTATACTTTAATCTTCTCAGACCCGACAAACCTCAGACATGATCTTAATTTTCACAAAGTATTTATTTGTATCTTACGACTGCTAAATCTGGCAAGACCATCAACCCAACCACTGTGGTAGCTTAATGCACACTCCGATCCCACGAGGTTGATAGACCCACCAGCCGGTCCCGCTCATTAGACTTCATCCACACCCTCAGCACGCAAGGTGGCGGAAGCATTTGGTCGATGATGCGCTCACTATTCCAGTAGCCTATAATAATAAATGCCGCCTTATTAAGTCCTTATTTCGCATTCTGGCGTATTACTCGATGCCCACGGCATACCGGTCCCATGGTTTGATGCTTGTCCTCCGAAATATATACTTGAGATCACCCCGCACATACCTTGTGGCTTACCACCCATCACTTCTATACTCTCCTAATCAATCATCCGCTATCTCCGCTCAATCAATTTCATTAGATACATTCCATCGTCATGCCTGACAGTGAGCACATCACATCCCAGACTAAAGAGGTATGACTCGTCACAGGTACTCACAAATCACAGAATCATCCTCCCAAGAGCCCGTCCACCAACAGGAGGGCTTCTTCGAGCGAATCCTCCATCACCACCACCAGAACGAGGAGGCCAAGTACCAGAAGGAGCCCGATCAGGACAAGGCTCATAAAGATGACCATGACCACGATCATGATGCACATGGCAAGAAGAAGGAGAGCGAGTTGGACAAGATGAAAGACTACCTCCATGAAGATGAGGAGCTTGAACAGGAAGGAAGAACTTACGGAGGCTTGATGTAAATAGGCCCTCTCTTTGAGATTGGTTTGGGTGTTCTGGTAGTAATGTTTTGACAGTGATGATATCTACTCGTATCGAAGTTTGTAAGGGACGATTACCTATTGGCGGTGGATTGGAGAGAGCTCGATCTCGCAACTATAGGCAGCAATCTTGGGTGAAAATGAATTGGTCTTTGATGGAATGGGGCGGCGTTTATTATGACTTTCGGTGTAATTTGAATTAGGTGGAGCAAAATTGATGTTTAACTTATGACATGACTTCTCGTGGCCTTGAGCTCGGTGGTATATTATTGGACTGACAAGAAGCTTCAATAGCGCGATACGTACACTGGCCAGTCTCCTCCTTCGCGTGGAATAAAAATTAAAAGGTCTTGTACTTCCCAATTTTTGATTTCCGAAGCCGATCCATCCCTCCCAAGCTAAATTGTCTTGAATGAAGACAAATGGCCGGCAACTATCATCTTCAAACCTTCCAGTCAAGGACCAAATCAATTGATTTAGATAAAGAGCCGTGGTACGCGACGAAAGTGACATCAAGTCAAATTGCCGTGTCGTGCAAGAGTGCCAGGTTGTTCCTTTATCCATTTCTGCAGTCCGCGAGCTTCACGACTACTTCGAAGAGAAGTCTGCTGCTACCTAGCAGCAGAGGGGACTGACCAAACCCAAGCCAGAAAACCATCTTATCATAGGCAAGAATGAAGGATTCTAAAAGTTTGATTTTGATTCAAAAAGAAAAAGAAAGGAAAGGGAAATCTGCAAATATTTACATAATACACTGGAAAGCACAATCATTTGGTCTTGATGTGCTTGAGCTTCTTCGACTCGTGAAGGAAGTTGTTCGCATAAGCCTTGGGCACGAACCGGCGCTCATTCGGCTCCTGCACAAAGTATTCGTAGCCCTGCTTCTGGGCAAAAGCAATGGCATCCTCCTTGGACTTGAACTTGAGGTTGGTGCCCTGCATAGCATCCGCGGAAGACTGCCAGCCCATGAGGGGGTTCTCCCACCGGTGGCCCTTCTGCAGAATGTCCCAATCCATGCGCCAGTGGTGCCCGTGCCAGGTACCGGACTGGGTAGCAGGCTTTGTGGGGCGGTAGATTCTATGAAGATTGAGGGATTAGCAACTTCGATACCCCGAATATGATATTACTCGAGGTGAGCGAGAGTACCTGACGGTGCGGGCCTGGAGGTCGGTAGGGGCGCCGGAGAGGACCGCAGCGGGCAGAGCAGGACCGGGCTCGCTGCCATCCATCACGCGCTTGGGAACTGGGGAGAATTGACTGCAAGGCAAATGAAAAACATGTTAGCGCACTGGGTCTTCCGCGGAGAGCAATTCAAGGTGCGAGGCATCGTACGAGGTAGCGTGGTCAATGGTCGCCTCATAATCAGGCTGGTGACGGGTCATTGCCTCCGAAGGGCTCTGCTTGTTGATCAACGAGCTGTCCCTGTTGGGTGTGGCGGGAGCATCGGCCGGGCTGGTCTTCAGGTCCTTGGCGACATTGGAGACGAAGCGGACATTGACAGGTGCGGCAAGCCGAGTCGCACGGAGGCCAGCAGCACCTCCAATTCGGAAGAGCGACATGGTGGACGGTGGGGAGTGGGGAGTGGTGGTTATAGCCAAAAGTCGAGGCGGGTTGGAGGAGGAGGTCAATCGCAGAGTGCAGGTCACGGCACATCCGAATCGGGTTTAGCGCACCTAACTCATCCGACCACCCGCTTCCCGACCGAAGAGTCTCTTCCTCCTGCATCATTAGTCGTTCCCGGTTCACTTGCGCTGCGAAAGACAGTACGTGCTTCTCGTTGGTTTTGATGGAATACTCGAGGCCGAAACTATCCATTGCGACCAATTTCTGACCCCCGACAGTCCAGACAAGATGAGCTACATCGCCCGCCGTGGTCTCTCGACCCTGATCCCTCCTAAGGTACGACGACCCGGAATTGCCTCGTTAGAGGCTTCGCAAATAGTTGCTGATGATACTGACTGTTTTTTTAGATCGCCTCTCCCAACGTGAGTCACCCGAGACCCCTTCGCGAATGCCATCGCATCTGGCACCTCCTCCCGTTCCCCGTTCTTTCCCGAAGGCTCTTTTCGTGCAATATACCAACGCAACACAACGTTCCTCGTTCTCGATAACATCGCTAACCCAGTATTTGAAGGCCATTGGTGCTGCTCAGGATGCTGCTCGCATGGAGCGCGTTGTGAGCTTCTACGCTGGTCTGCCCCGTGGCCCTGCCCCCCAGACCAAGGCCACCGGTCTCCTCGGCCGCTACCAGGCTCGCTACTTCAACAAGAACTCTCCCGCCCGTAAGTTCAAGTGACGAACCCATCGCCGATATACAATGCATACTGATCCGAAGCAGCTCTGCTCCACGCCATTGCCGGTATCCTGATCATGGGCTACAGCATGGAGTACTACTTCCACCTGCGTGAGTACCACCTCGAGCAAGAGACTGTCCAACGCCCGAGAGATCTCTTGCTGCATGGATTGTTGTTCTCGTCTTCTCATACTAATAATTCTTGCAGGCCACCACAAGAACCACCCTCACTAAACTATTTCGTTTGTTTAGAAACTGGGAGGAGGATTTGGATGTATATACTACATCCTCTTCCCCGAGAGCCGCAGTGTAGGCGTTAGACTCCTGAAATCGAATTTCACCATGTTTCATTATTGTACTGTATACCTTTATTAGTAGTCCCATGAATCTGCGCAAGGCGCTTCATGGCCATGTTCTCGTACTTTGGATGTCTCCGCTCTGCTTAGTCGCACCACCACGGCCTAATAATTTCCTGCGTCACCGAGCCGTTACTTAGCCGTCACCTAGTCGTTACTTAGCCGTTACTCTAGAACAACCCCTATAACCTAGTGCTAAACATCCACGGACACCTGGTTATCGAGGCCACCGGCGACTAAGCGCTTCTGATCGCCGTGGGTGACAGTTCCACACATCACAACCTTCCCGAGTCGGCGCTAACCCAAAACAGCGAGCGCTCAGCTTCAAACCCGACAACCATCTCAACGGGACGAACCACGTACACATTCCGTTACTTCTTCCCTTTGACACCGTTCTCTTCCGTGATATCCTCCCATATTCTCGGGATTTCTTCAGGGCAGCGGCTAGCCTCACGCGCCCTTCTCCATTCCGCACCACCCACTCTCGCGGAGCACTCCACCCGGCTCTCTCTCAGCACCTCCAGAAGGTTGGCCGCCCCAACGATCTCTACCTGGTTGTGGAATCCCGACTTTCCAGGGGAACAACCAGACAAGCGATCAGCAGTTCAACCGTGGCGATTCCTGGACTCTGACAAGAGGTATGCGCCGTCACCAGCTCTCCTCTGTGATTATGCGACCTTGAACCTGCGGCTGTCCACTTGTGTCCACTTGTGCCCGCAGAATTTCATCCCATAAGCCCAGATCCATTCTTTTCAAAGTATCGGTCTAACAGATGCCACTTCTTTCGTTTGCAGACTCGAGTATTGTTATGGCAGAGCTGTCCGGCCGCGATGTGGTAGATCAGACCCTGTCGGGCGGCGAGCTTTCGCCTTCCGGCGTTCCTGCGAGCATCCATGACAACCTATCTGCTGGAGGGGACGTGGGGGAGACTCAACATACCACATCGAATTTGAAAACACAAGTATCAACTGATCCGCAACTCAACGACAAGACGACTCGCGCGCTTGGTTCCGAGGTGGAGGAGACGGGAGATCACAAGATTGCCGGAGGTTCTGCGATGGTGGGTGCATACGGGTTGGAAAATGGTTTGATCACGGAGCTGAACATGGCGCAGGATGCTTCGAAGCAGGGCACCGGTTTGGTTGCCTCCAGAGCGCTTGAACTGAACGGATTAACATCGGCATCCGATGGCGGGGATGACACAGCTTCACAGGGTGGTTCGGAGTCAGATGCCAGTCGGACGGATGGTAGACATCACAACCGGACTGGATCTGTCAAGAAGCCTACAACTTTTAAGCCCGTGTCATTTGCCAAGTTTGCGGTTGCCAAAGCCCCTGGGGCTCCTGCAGCACCGAAGGCACCCGAGAAAGGTTAATTTCCTTTGTTCATTTTTGTTGACTATCGGGGGAAGGAACGACCCTGCTAACCAACTACATACATAGTTCCCTCTACTTCTACAACTCCTCTTGGAACCCCTCAGCCGAGTTCACGGCCGCGCTTGGTCGCAAAGACCGCCGCTGGCATGCGAGATTCTTTTTCAAAGACCGGTGCAGGTGGTGGGAAAGCTGGCGCAGCAGGACCTGATCCAAATCAAGTTTGGAACAAGAATCGTCGTATGTTTTCATGCCAGTGAACACTTTGAGTCGCAGAACTGACCGGTTGCTTCTGAATATAGCTGTCCAGCCACCCCCACCAAAGCACTTGACTGACGAAGAGTTGAAACAACAATATGGAATTCACATGACATCTCGAATTCAAGAAGATGGAGGTGGTACGGAGGCCAAATGGGCTGATATTGATGACGACGAGGATGACTGGGCTCCGGAGACGATCGAGTGGACCGACGGAACGAAAGTCACTCTCACGCATACCGATCATCCCCCTCCGCCTGCAGACCAGATTTTAGAAGAGTCGAAGGATGTGGCACCGGTACCCGAACAGACCATCGCCAGAGATCCCATCAAGATCGCTGCTCCGAAGCCGACAACGTCCGTGGGACCCAACCCTACAGTTCTCAGACTTGGGGCCAACGCAGAACGACAGGCCAAGGCCGCGAGTATCTCGTCCAAAGGAACGAACGATCGAGCACCATCTGGATCTACAAGTCCGGCTCCCCCACCCGCCAAGTCTCCATGGGCTCCTCTGCCCCCAGTTGAACGAGTATCGCCTGTGAACCCACCCGTTCACCCATCTCAACTGCCCCGTGCCCCCGGTCCTGTCAGCCACCCACCTCGAGACGATGTCCGTCAGGGTCCATACCCACCACAAGAGATTGCCGCGGATGACTTTAACCGTACGTGGCGAGAGAGTGCACCTAATGCGCCTCGAGAGTTGTACAACTCTAGGTCTGGACGCTACGAACCAGTACAAGACAACCGACGAGGATCTTGGCGACAAGATCAAGGCCCTCGTCCTCCTGCTGTTCTGCAACGACCCAATCACGTGGAGTCAGGTGGTCCAGCGGAACCATCTGCTGCATTCCAGACTCATCGATCGAGTCACCAGGATGGTATGGGTTGGAATCGACGCCGCACATCGTCAAATGTTAGTGGAGGAAGTGGAGGATTTGGTCGTCGAATGTCCTTTGGCCGAGATGCACCACCGCCCAGGTATATGGAGGGTCGACGGGGATCGCAAACAAATGGTATGGTGGACCCAGCATTGATGGGCCGTGAACCCGGACCCATCTATGAACCCGTGACATCACAACAACACACTGCTGCCTCAACTGCTGCCTCATGGGCTGGACAGGCAGCTCGGAGTGTGAGTGTTGCCTCATCGGTCGAACAGGTTACCCCAGTTTCTGTGTCTGAAGCTCCCCAGGAGGACCCACTTGTTCTACAGGAGCGAATCATGAAGGACGCACGTGCCCAAGCTCGACAGCGTCGTTTGGAACAAGAGGAAAAGGATAGGCTAGAAAGGGAAGAGAGAATCAAGAAGAAGCTCGCTGCCTTGGGCCCACCCCCAGAAAAGCCTCAGCCGCAACGCAAACAGCCCACCGAGGCAAGCAAACCTCAAACTCCTGCCCCACCTCCTCCGGCTACTCTTCACTCTCCTCCCAAACCTCCTGTTCCTGAACCATCTGGTGAACCGAAACAGTACGGCATGATGAAAGTTCACCATCCTGATTCAGTCAAGAAGCTTGTCGCAGCCAACGAGCGGGATCGTGCTACTGAGAAACACGCTGAAAAGCCTTCCTCACCTCACATGCGTCGCGTTCAGCCATCTCCACGTGAGCAGAAGCGTGAGCTGGCCAAACAGCTCCAGACTGAGACGCCAGATGAAATGGGTGATGACCATGGTCCTGGTTGGCGCGCAAATCTGAATGTTCCCACCTCCAACGCTCCCACCTCCAACGTTCCCAACTCTTACGCTCCGTGGACCAACGCCAATATGCCTTCAAATTCCCCTTCGGTGAAGAACCCTTGGAAGCTTCTGAACAGTGACCGCACCCTTGGCAATGGGATTTTCGACCAGACCCTTGGTGGGTTCCCGTCTCACGAAGTTCCTCTCCGCGGTCAGCTCAAGTTGGATCAACCATCCGTGCCTCCCCAAGCATTTTCTGGCCCACAGGAATCGGCTTCCATCTCACCTCTGCCATCTCCTGAGACTCGACATGCTCCCATCGGCCATCCAGGCCCGATTGGTCCTCCTTCTTCACAGCAGAATCAGTGGCAGCAAGAGATTGGTCGTGCTGGTGGATTGCCGGCATGGAATAACTTCGATACACTGTCACGGGAGGGCGCGCGTGCCATGCAGGAACGGGCCCGCGCGCAATTCGAGGCGAACAAGGGCAAGCCGAATCCCATTGCTGCTTCCCTCCAGACCAACTGGAAGCCACTTCGAGGAAGCTCGGCAGAGACTACCCAGAAGAAATCTGTGATTGACATCGCCCCCGGACCTGTGAACAACAACAAGAACGGTCCTCCCACTAACCCGCTGACCAAATTGGATGCCCCTGCGGATGGTCTTCCCGAGAGTCATGCTCGTCCCATTGCTAGCGTTCCAGCTCGCAGCTCACGTTTCTTCCCGCAAGCCACTGAGCAGTCAAAGCGCCCAGCAACGGAGAAGTACGAACACCAGCGAAGCCCATCGCCACCTCCCCCAGAAGAGGTTTCGACCCACCCCGTTTACTTTGGCGGCTCTGGCCGGCCCTTGGTCCATCTTCCCACCCCTAAGCCGGTCGTCAAGCTCCCTCCGAAAGCTCTGGCGCCCCCCGCGGCCCCGGCTGCTCCACCCACTTTTGCCTCTATGGCAGCAGCTCCTCCACGCGGCCCGCCAGCTCCTTCGTCAACTGCCATCTCCTGGCAGGAGAAGATCAATGGTCTCTTCGGTAAAAAGACCCCCGTTGAGAAAAAGTCCGCTCTGGCTATCACATCTGCAACAAAGGAGCCTTTGGATGTCTCGCTGTCTGTTCCAGCGGTATCCGTCTCGCTGCCCCACATCGAGAACGGTGTGCAGGTTGGTGACGGTCACTTTGCCGTCCGCCAAGTTGAAGAGCAGGACGAAATCTTTGAGGATCGCGAGCCGGGCTCTCTGCCTAGTGTCCGTGTTCCAAACATGGCACCTGCAAACGCCTGGCAAGCCGCCCCTGCCCCTCCGACTTCCCGCCTGCGTGCCAAGGTTCTCAAGCCCATGCAAGTCCAGAGCATCGAGCAGTATCAGGTTGGACTTGGTGAGAAGGATGCAGCTGGCAACACTTGCGTTGTAATTTGCCTGCCCGGCGCCGCCGTGGCCAAGACTCTGAGTCTTCCAAAGAAAGCTGGAGGGCCTCCCTTGCGGCAGCAGCAGCCGCAGCAGCAGCAGCGCAACTCGTCCAACTTCAACAAGACCCGCAAAGGACCGAAGCTGCGCGAAGCCTCGGGAAGTACTTCAGGGGCTAAGAAGCCTTCTACTTCCTCCCAGCAGCAGTCGAGCAGCACTGCCTCTTCTTCACCTCGCCATCAGTCGCGGACTGCATCGTGGGGTCCCCGCAACCTGAGCGGCCCACGCGCCTAGGCGCACCTCTTATCCACGAACGGATCATGAGCGGAAATTTTGCATGAGCATCTTCTCCATTCCGGAGTGAACTCCTTTCCGGAGTTTCAGGGTCCGTCTAGAAAGTTGATTCATTTGCTTTGTGAATATCCACCGACCTGGAAATTCTCCATGAGCATTTTCTCCATCCCGGAGTGAACTCCTTCCGGAGTTTCAGAGTCCTTTTAGGGAGTTGATTCATTTGCTTTGTGATTCCTCTCCCGATCTGCACCTAATTCCTCCACATACCTCGTGTTTGCTGCTCTGCACTCCAAGCGTTACAAAGAAACGATGGTTCGATGAGGAAACTCAGCAACACAGCCTCCCCAATCTTCCATCCGCCCCCCCCCCCCCCCCTTGACACCTCCACAACCCGTTCACTCTTCATGTTATGTACTTTTTCGTTCACACAAACAATTCTCTTGTGGCCACCGGGCTGTACGCATTTGTGTACGGCATGGAAATGCCTCGAGAGGATGACCGAGTCTGCCATACTCATTTCTCGGGTCTCACTTGATTCTTTGATAGCTGCGGGTAATATCTGCCTTAGCCTCACGTCCAATGGATTTCAATCCCAATGTGCCTCTCCCAGTGTATTTTGTAATGCGTTTAAGCTTAATCCTCCTGCGTCATGGGCGTGGTTTGTAATTATTTGATGGATCATGCAGCCAACTCAATTCATGTCATGTACTCTGGAGTTCTGAGTTGTTGGCTCTTGCATGTCGTATGTCTCTTGTAGGGTACATACTACGTCTAGGCCATAAGTTCAAGATAAGCAAGTTTGCTAGCACCCCAGCAATAAAACTCAATAACTTGTTTTGCTCAAACATGTGGCATTTACGACATTTATTGCATGTAATTCTTACCAGTTTCTCTCACCTATCAAGCAAATGCGAACAATCTCAATGGTGATAGCCATGCATCGCTGAATACTTATCATCCAAAGTAAAGAAATAACCATTTCAGCGATAGCAGTGGAGTTTTGCAGTTTAACTTCTCCCTTTCTAGGCCCGTGGAAGATCTATTCAAACACAACGATGCTCTCCAGAGTTAGAGAGGAGGGGTATCATCATTAGCTGATTTTTCTGACTCGCCTTCAACGGGTTCCCCCTTCCTATATGAACGCGGCATTGAAAGATGGAGGCTTGTCGAGTTTTCGTTACAATAACGTAAAGGCCCGCTTTACAGACTTTGATCCAGAATCTGTTATGTACCCGGCTGTGTCAATGTGAAATGGATATTCCACAATAAGCCCTTCATGCCACATGGGATAAAAGCTTGGCATGGATGCTCGGGGATTGAGCCCCGGGGACACAATACTGTAATTCTAAGTATCCAAGGGCACCTATAGTGGCCGTTCATTCGTATTTGGAACACTGTACTTCCGCCCACGGGTAAAAGGCTTAGTGAGGCAGGTACCGTGTTCCAAATACTAATGAACGCTGACTGTAACCCAGCCGAACGGTTCACAGCCTTCTCTTTCCGAGGAAGTTGGAAAATCGACTTCCGTCCCGTCGCCAGGAGCCGACGACCTCTATTACCGATGCGAAGATGCTCGAAACGATAGTTGTGTGCCATGCTCCGTCCTATATACCTGCCCAATGATCTTTACTCTTTCCCTATCCACCATATAACCCGTGCTCTCCGACACATGTTCTCACCAAATTTCGTGGCCAGTGGAGACACTGTAGACCTAAGTGGAGCGAAGAATGGAACAATAGAGAACGGGACCTTTCTCCGCGACAGAAAATGGCCGAGAACGGTCAAATTACACAATTGAATAGCGAATTGGAACAGATAGATAACGACAGAACTCGCTTCTCTCAGCTATAGCAAGAAGACGAAGATGAAGAAATGGCCAAACTTCCCAACCATGCTTATCTTTTAAAATACCTACAATACTGTTCAAAAAAGCCCTCTCACTAATTACTATCCAGCCGGATGTTGGCGGCAAGAACAGGATTATTATCTCGGGTCAGCAGAAGGAGTACTCACGTATCCAGCAATTTATCGGCTTGTCGCTCCATATTTATGTATGATTCTTGTAGGTTGTCTCTATCGTGCAGGGATTCTTTTTTTTTTTCTTTCTTTTTCTTTTTTTTCCCCCCGGGGGCCAAAAAACCACTGTCCTACTCCAGATTATCTTGCCCCATGCTACTCCATACTACTCCATACGGAATGCTTCTGACTCCTGAGAGGTCAATCGGCTGGCAACGGCACCCTAGGTGAATATACGAGTACAGTTGGCTTAGTACTCTAAGTAGGGGTCACAAGTTCACAACGAAGTATTAACCAAAGAGAATCACGTGCGACCCCTAGCCTGCGTTCTAGCACCCCAGAGTCCACCCGAACCAACGCTATTGTGCCGATAGGTGCCGAGTCTGCCGACCTGAGACATCACAACCGAGAAATGGCTGAAGGTGGCCCGAACTATTCAACACGAATGCACCTTCCCGATTAGTCGGCGCCGAGGCCCCACCGTAGTGCGGCGGAAGTTGGAACCAGAGGTATTTAAATTTATTATTTTCTCGGGAATCAGAGCGGTTTGGAGTTCATCATCCCTATGGAAATTTGAGATCAAATATTATTTATTAATATATGGCATATGAACTATGTTCGATGCGCTACATATGTTCCATGGACTGTATCAGTCCCCAGCGGCATAATTGGTGGCGAAACTCTCGAAAGATATCCTGATCCACTACAAGTGTCGGGTTGGAATTTTGTAGCCTGGGGAATATCGAACTATCTCCACCATTGACCCGGTTTTGCCACAAGAATCATGGCTCTCCTTTGCGAATTCAAATGCCCGGGGTTTATCTTTGGTCAATCTAGAGGAAGGAGATAATGATGAGTAGCGCTGATCTCCTGCCAATAGGAGGACCATCTATGGCGCATGTATAACTGCATGTACTCCGTACTCCGGCCGTATATACTGTACTCCAGACTCCAGTTATGATATAGCACCGGGATAAAGTTCAGGCGCGCCTACGCATGCATGTGTGGCGGAAACAAGAAATCCGCCCAAGTCCCAACCTTTGAACCTCCTAGGATTTCAGCGAAGAAAGTTGAAACCATCAGGAACAGGTGGCGTGGCCCTAAGCGAAGCGACATGGGGAGGTCCACCGGGTACAAGGCGCTCCGATTGGCGAAGCTTATCTAAATCAAGCCTCGGATGTTACCCAGCCCACCTTCTTGGCTATGCTTGGCCACTCGGCCCGTTGAACCCATTGCTCTTTACTCGTTGCGTCCAAGTCCTTTCCCCGGTTGAACTTGGTCAAATGGCTAATCTCATTAACTCTCGTGGATGTCTTGCTCCCCAGCCAACCAGGGACACGCGAAGCCACGCCAGTGCCGACCACATGGCGAAGGAAAGACTGGGCTGGCCACGCCTTCGCCCGGACTAGTGGAATTCGATTTGCTCTGACCACGAGGTATTATTCAGAATTTGAACGGATATGACCGAGTGAAGCTAGAATGACTGTCGGGGTTAGCAGATACAGTCTGAGCGGTACACGCCGACGCGACGAGAGAGGGCCGAGGGCGTGGGTTATATGAATCGGGTCCTGGTCCTGACTCTCGCTTTTCCTCTTTCCCTTGGATTCTTTTCCCTCAGTCACATTTACTACTTGTTGCGAAGATGTCGATGCTACCTGGCCCAATGGCCATCACAGCCCCTACAGAACAGATTCGTGAAAAGGGAGCTACGCCTGATGAGATCCGCCGAATGGAACAGGAGGGCTCCCACCCCGGCGTGCGCCAGCGCATCTGGGGTCTGGAAGCACGTCTGGATCCATCGGTGACTTTTGAAGAATTCACCTACTGGGCCAAGATTGAGCGTGAACTTGAAGACGAGGACTATCGTCGCTACACTGCGGTGACTGGCGGCGGCGGTATCCTCGGCTCCATCAAGAACTATTTCAAGAACAACCCTTACGAGGATGCCAAAATCCAGGAATCGCGTGAGCTGCAGGCCAACGAGCAATCTATTCAGGTCTCCGAAAAGAAGGCCAATGTTGAATCCAACAGCAGCGACGACGGTACCGTCAGCCCCATCTCACCCCCTCCCTACGACCTCGACGCCGAATGGCGCTTGGCTGCTAGAGCTCTGCGCAATGCCGGCTGGGGAACCATCTTCTACCTGATCACGACCGATATCCTGGGTTGGTCACAGACACCCTACGTTTTTGCCAACACCGGTTACGGCCTCGGTGTGGGTATCTTCGTTCTTATGGGTCTCGCTGCTTTCGCCTCCGGAATCATGATCTGGAGAACCTTCCTCGGTCTTGACTCGTCCCGGTACCCGATTCTCAGCTTTGGTGACCCATTCCTGCGTCTGTATGGACCTCGCATGCGCCACTTTATCAACTTCATGCAATCGCTGCAGATGTTCCTCAGTGTCGCCGTTGTCCTGCTTGGTAACACTGGTATCATTGCTCAGCTTGGTGGAAACGCCAACCTCTGCTATATTGTCTGTGGTATTATCTCGCTTGTTGTCGGCATGGCCAGTGGCTACATGCGCTCTCTCAAGCACCTCGGTTGGTTCTGCAACATGTCGGTGTGGATCAACATTGTCACCTTCCTTATCATGTAAGTTTTTCTATACATCATAACAATATGATACAGTACACTAACTCCTGTGTATAGCTGCGTTGCCGCCGCGAAGCACGGCCCTGATCCGACTGCTGCTGTTGAGAACGGTATCTTGAACAAGGCTTGGTCCACCGTCGCGACAATGGCACCGGTTAAGACCTTTATTGGCACCCCTCCTGCCGAGTACCAGCCCACCGACACGAACCTCTTTGCTGCTCAGTTCAACGGCATTAACAGCATGGTTTGTAAGTTTTATCTTTTGAGGCCTTTGAAGCGGATCTCAATTGCTCACTGGTCTCCTGTTTAGATGCCTACTCGGGAGCTGTCATGTTCGTCGCCTTCTTGTCCGAAATGAGACGTCCTATGGACTTCTGGAAGGGTCTGCTCGTTGCGCAAACCTTCATCACCGTTGTCTACATTTTCTTCGGTGCCTTTGTAAGCTTTCAACTGCTCTCTACTGCAAATCTCAAGATGATACTGATACTATTCCCAGGTCTACCACTACTACGGCCAGTACAGCTACAGTAACGTCAACCAGTCCGTCAGCCCCCAGAACCTCCAAGTTGTCGGCAACGTTCTTTCCCTCCTAACCGGTTGGCTCGCCATCTGTACGTACCACTATCCCCCCACCCAACACCATAATCACGACCCCAGCTAACATCCACACCCAGTCCTCTACTTCAACGTCGGCATGAAAACCGTCTACCTCGAAGTCGGCCAAGCAATCTTCAACCTCCCCACCATCACCTCCAAGAAGGGCAAGTACCTCTGGTGGGGTCTCGGCCCATTGTACTGGGTACTCGCCTTCGTCCTCTCCATGTCCGTGCCCCAATTCAGCGCCTTCACCAACTTTGTCGGCGGCCTCTTCAGTCTGAACTTCACCTACTCCTTCTCCGGAGTCATGTACCTGGCCTACAAGGTTCAAGATGGTGCCAGACTTCCCGGCGAAGGATTCGACCCTGCCACCGGCCAGACTACCCGTCTTGATAAGGGTGTTAAGCGGTGGGTGCGCGGTTTCATGAAGACTTGGTATATTAGTGGCCCTGTTCTTATCTTTACTGGATGTGGTCTTGCTACGTCTGGTATGGGTACTTGGGCTGCTGTGTTGGCTTTGGAGTCGGCGTTTGGTCCGGGTGGTTCGGTGGTTACTTCTTGGACTTGTGTTAACCCTTACTATACTGGTTAAGGGGGTGTGTATTTGGACTGCTGGATGGTCGGTTTATGGGGGTTGGTGTTTTGATAACGTCGGGAGTGCTCGGCCGAGCATGAAAAAGTCGCCGATGGGAAGCGACATGTATTTCAAGACTTTTATAATTGTTATGTGATGTTATGTCAACGCATTACGACTGGTAGTTAGTTTAGTTAGATATTAACGTGTTATCAATATCTGCTGTTCCCTTCGAAGTTAATATCGTAGCATTCCATTCTTAGAAACAAAAAAAGAAAAGGCTGGGCTGAGTGGTATACAATCGGATGACTCGCGGTTATGAACACGCCCGGTAGACACCACTTACATTAAGTATCCAGGCTATCCCAGGCAAGAAAGTTCTTCAGCGGTTGTCCTCGTTGGGTGTGTCTCATAACCATCGATTTCTTCGTTTATTCTGATTGACGCCCTTTTACAAACGATTGCATGGCTCTCGATTGCAGGTCACGGCATCCCTGCACGCTTTACTACCTATAAGAATGCCGAGAACAGTCTACATCACATTCACATTCATCGGATATACGGACGAAGAGCACACTGGTAACACAGTAACATTTTTCGAAAAGAAGATATGGTATAAAATAGAGGTATCAAGTAAAAGTAAAAAAGATCCAAAACATTCAGACTCCAAAAAACAACGCATCCCCAAAACGCTCCCCCAAACACCATGAGAAGACACTACCAGACGCCCATGAAGTCATTAATCGAGAAGATCACGAGGAATATTCAACGCCGACAGTTGAGAGGAAGGGAATAGAGAGTGTTGACTCGTATTTCCATTACCAGTTCCAGGTACGGCTAGAGGCCGTGAAGACTGGAGGCTTCCACTGGAGACGGACAGGGTCGATCCTTCTCGAACCTTTGATCTTCTCCTTCTCCAGGCGCTTGTTGTGCTCGTCGAGAACTTGGTCGGTAAGAACGATGACCCAGTTTCCTTTCTGCAAGGGGTTAGTATCGTGTTCACAAAAACAAGGGCAATGGAGGGAACAAAGCTTACATGGTATCGGAGCATGTTGTTCACCAGCAAAGTCTCATGGATATCCTTCTCAGTCATAGACGTGAGAAGAGCGAGTTCATTCTCGCTCATAGCCTCACGGTTTGGTTCCGCCAATAACTCAACAAGGGTCTCCCGCCAGTATCGACGGTAACTGAGCAAACCCAAGTCACTAAGCGGTTTCTCGGGAGAACCCAGTTTACCCTCGCGCTTGCTTAGCTCGTAGCTCATTGCGATCAATAGACGGCCATAACCTGCACGCTGGAATTGTGGGAAAGTCGTGATACAAGCCAAGTTGTAGCCCTCGGCAGAGTCCTTTTCTTTCGAAAAATAGCCGACGAGGTGGCAGCCCGTATCATCGCGGGTGCACATGCAGTAGAAGAGGAAGGGGTCCACGTCGTAGTAGAGCGTCTTGTGGTCGAGGAAGAGCTTGCTGAGAAGACACAGGTTACGACACCATGTCCGCTGGCGACGGCCGTCAACCTCGAAGAAGGAAATGTTTTCGTCACGGTAGATTTCATTGCCGGGCGGGTGGACCATTGTGCATTTGGCACGGTGACGCTCAAAAGCACGGCTGTTGTCGAAGTAGCTGAGACAAAACTCGTCGATATAGACCAAATCCACATCGGAAAATGAATCAGGGTATGGCGAGAAATACCACGGCTCGATATCGTGCTTGCCCATTTGGAGCTTGGTCAAGTTTCGCACGCGATGGACCTCAGTTGGATTCTGGGTCATACTACCACCGGTACGTAACCGCTCAATCTCCTCTTCGCGGGTAATCAATTCACCCGAGGCGGTTTTGACTTCGTCTTTGAGTGGCGCGTCTGTCATTTCAAGATCCTCCGAGTCCATGACTTTCGGCGTTCCGACGGCGGACACTGCTTCAGACCCGATCATCGAGATATCGGGCGTATCCCGGTTCTCTTTGCCCCCCGCTTTCGATGACCGGGAAGCCTTTGCAATGTTGTGATTCTTGCTGCCAAAGGCATCTGGAGTTCCCGACACCTCGCGGCTATCGGCGCGCTGCTGTTTCTGGGCATTCTTGCTAGGGGCCTTGGTGGTGGCGGCACTCTTCTTCTTGTCTGCCTTTTCAGGCCGAGGCCACTCTACCTCCTGAGTGAGGTCAATCCGGGCAGCCGGAATCCATTCTGTAGATATTCTTAGCATTCAGTCGAACCCTCTTAAGAACCTTGCATTAGACTTACCGTCAAGACGTTTGTTGAAATCGACATAATGAACACTAGATGGATTAGCATGATTGAACCAGATCTGCTCGAATGATCTAACTCACTAAAATGAAAGGCCACCCTTGCGTTCTCGAATCGACAAAATCTCAGCTTTTCGAAGTTCGCCATCCTAACATCTTGGTTAATCCCATATCACGTGATATCCAACAGGCTCTGCGCCAGGACGACTCACCTTCTGCACCATGGCCTTCACACCCAGGCTATCATCTTGGTCAGTATATGCGACCGAGGAAAAGCGACTCTGCGAGCCTATAGAAAAATTTTGAAGGTTGTTCACTACCGGGTTGAACTTACGTGATGGTGTTGATGGTGGCAAGGCCTCTCTCGACGGGGTCGGGCGTCCCCGTCACCTCACCGGAGTCTCGGACGCCCATAGTGATGTCTGCCGTGAAATTCCTGGGCCGAATCCGGGCTTAGAATGGATGGAATCGATGGATGCGATGTGATGCGCGGTCGATGGCAGGTGAGTGGTGAAGGCAGAAGGGGGAGGCGTCGTCGAAGGGTATTATGTCAGCGGGACCGCATCGGGAAGTTGAGACTTTTGGTGAGTGGAGATATATGGAATGTCTGAAATAGTAGCACAGATGATAAATCTGAGTTCTTTATTCCTCCTAATGTAAAACACTACGTGTATTTCCGAGAGACTTTGATGAATGATTTGATTGTGACCAGATTAAACTCCTAATGATTTGCATTATCCACGTAAATGTAACCGCCCTAATGATACAAAAATACAAAACGGAGCCTGCAAGGCGGTCATGATCCAGAAATATTCTACAATTCAATGCCAACCATTGATCGTAGCTGTGCCAGCAACAAGTTCATCCAACTCGTCCTTTCGGCTCTTGTACAGTTCCTGAGCCTCTCGTTCGCGGCGCATCATGAAGGACACCTCCTCCCGCAGGCGCTCCAGTCGCCGAGAGACGGCAGCTTCCTCGGAGATCTGCAGAGTGCGGAACGCATCGAGGTCATCTTGTGCTTTGGGCAAGGCCGCACCGGCTTCCACAATCTTGGTGCGGAGCATCTTGGCACGGTTCTGGTATCCGCCGTAATGCAATGACAGCTTCTTCTCTAGCTTGTTGCCCTTCTCCGCGGTGGCGAGCAGGGATGTTTGCACGCCGTCAAAGGCTGCTATCATGCGCTGTTCTTCTTGAAAGTCATCTTCATTATCGTCGTCGTAGTTAACCAGGCCGGGGAGAGTTTTAGCCTGCGTAGATGACCAGACGTCGTCAAACTGTTCTTGCCAGTCTTGTTGCTGCTGTGCCTCTTCTGAAGCAATCTCAGCCGCAATAGCAGCACGAGCGGCTTCCAAGAAGCTATCGTCAAAACGATCCAATTTTGGTGCTTTGCCTTCGATCTTGGCACCAGGTACAGGGTACTTGCGCGAGTCGTGAGCGATAATGACAGCGGCTTCCCTCGCAATCAATCCTTCAACAGGATCTGTGACGTGAGAGGCACGCTGCATCAAAGCATCAAGGTCAAGAACGACAGGTCGAGGCAGACCGCGTTGGTATACCTGGGACTGTCGCTTGAACTCTGCTTGTGCAGCCTTCTCCCTTGCCTCCTTCTCTCTGCGATCAATTTCAGCCGCATCCTCCTCTGTCATTTCCACAGCAGCAGACGGCTCAGCAGTTTCGGACGGAAGCTCTTCCAGCTCCCACTCAGTCTCTTTGGGCCGGGGGAGTGCAGCGAGCTTGCTGCGGATGGACTGACGCAAGAAGTTCTCGTGAATCTTGATATCCCGAGGAGTGCTGCCAACAAGGTGACCACCCTCACCTTCCCGGTTCAGGGCAAAATGATCACGAGGTGTGCGCAAGGGAGTGGCCCCAACTCCGCCAGCCATGGGGGTGGCTCCCATACCATTGGCTTGTCTGAAGGGAGTGGCCATGGGGTTGGGCGTAACAATATCCTGTCGTCGAGGAGCAATCCCTTCAAAGCCTGTTGAGGAACTGCCTTCATGGAGAGGAGTGTTCTCTCCTCCAAGGAGGGAAGACTGTGTTTCGGTAAGGGCCCGAATGTTTTTAATTTCATTGGCGATGTGATCCTCCTCTGGTGCAGCTCGGGGTGTGCGGATAGGAGTTCCTCCAACAATCGCACCATAATTTCCAATGAAACCCCGAGTCGTTTCTTCGTCACCACTCATCCGGCTGGCCTTTTCTCCCGCCATACCCAATTTAATGATATCCTCCATCTCACCCTCGCCGACCTGCGGTGCAGGCAGAACGAGACCCCGTCGCTTGCTGCTCTGCTCTGCTTCGCGAATCTTCTGCATCTGACCGGCACGTGCAGCCGCAGCGAAAGCAGCCGAGTTGCTGTTCTTATCATTCTTGCGCTTCTTGCGCTCGGCGTCTTCATCTTGGTCACCCTTCCGCTTGTTGGCTAGCTGTTGCTTGCGGGGATCGAACATCTCCCGTTGGCGCTCATTCCGGGTTTGTTCGTCGGTCGTATCGTAGAATCCAGGAGCAGCGGGCTTCTCGAAGGGAATGTCTGCGTTGTAATCCATCTCGCCGGGCTTCCGGGTAACCACCTTGACATTGATACCGGCATGTTTAAGTTCGCGACGCTTCTGCAGCACCGCCAACCGACGTGATTCTTCCAATTGGCGTTCTCGGGCCTTACGCTTGGCCTTTTTACCCTGTGTGTTGGCGAGACGGGCACGAGCTTCACTGAGCATCTCCTTCTCATCTTCATCCAGGTCAATCGTATCGGGGCGTGCGGGTTTAGACTCGGGATCGGGGTCCAACTCTCCGGGGCTATGACACGTTAGTATCACCGTGGTTCTCAGATGGGGTGTAAGCTAAACGTACCGTAGGCGACGGACATCGTCCGCACTAGGAGCCGCCGTCTCTCCACCTTCTGGTCCTCCCAGACCGAGCTCATCATTCTCACGAGCTTCGGCCTCATCCAAAAGCTTTTGGTACCGCTCGAGGCACTGGGTTGCGGTACGTCCGACGATGGGGGCGATTGTTCGCCATTGTGTTGGCATCAACTTCGCCAGATGCAGAAGCTTCTCATCCTCCTCTCGCGACCACTCCACTTTGCGAATA
Source organism: Penicillium sp. PF1803 (assembly GCA_023626575.1). Classification (NCBI taxonomy): domain Eukaryota; kingdom Fungi; phylum Ascomycota; class Eurotiomycetes; order Eurotiales; family Aspergillaceae; genus Penicillium; species Penicillium sp. PF1803. Next base: position 224,838 of record JAMAGZ010000026.1, read on the forward strand.
CCAGGATCCAGCCATTCGATCCAACGCGCCTTGCACTGCTTCGGGGTTTTGCGGGCGAGCAGAGATGATACACGGGCCCACTGGTTGAGACCATATTTTGAGACCTGCCAGACAATCAGTATTTGCGCACTTATCAATACACTTCCAAAAAGCTCGAATAAAGACGTACGGCGGCCCGAAGGACCTCGTCCTCGATATTGGTCCTGATGTGCTGTTAGCTGTAATCGGTCGCGAATCAAGACGAATGGGGCTCAAGTCTTACCAAACACCTCCTTTGACGACAGGCATAGTGCGCGACTAGACTTCAGCTGATGATTGTATCAGAGAGCAGAATCAAGATCGCGAATCAACCTCCGGGGAGATAAAGAAAGAGGAATCCCCGGATAGAAGCAGTCGACGCGCAGTGACTTGACGGAGCTGGAAGAAAAGCGAATTCGCCAAGGCTCAAGTGTCCTGACCGCCCGATCTGGCCGCCCCCGCGTTAGGTAAGCGGATCCCGAAATTTTGGTTTTTTTTTTTCGAGATTTTTAATTTGGGGACTTCGCAAAAAAAGCTGATAAGAGCATCAACCATGTCGACGTCGGTGGGTGCCCCTCAGCAATTCAAGCAGCCTTCCCGTAAGGGTAAGAAGGCCTGGCGCAAGAATGTCGATGTTACAGAAGTGCAGGAGGGTCTGCGCCAGCTGAAAGATGCCGAGATCCAAGGGTGTGTTTTCACCGTTTACGATTAAGAATAATCTGTAGGACTATTGCTGACTCTTTCAACAGTGGTCTGATCTCGGAGAAGCCCTCCGACGAGCTGTTTATCCTCGACACTACCGGAGACCAGGAGGTTCGACAATCGATTGCGAAGAAACACAAGCCGCTCAAGGCCGACGAGATTATCGCCCAGCGATCTGCCATTCCCGCATTGGACGGACGCAAGCGTATGAATTCAAATATTACCGACGGTGTTATTGAACCAAAGACAAAGAAGCACAAGAATGACTGGGTCAGCCGCAAGGATTATCTACGCTTGAAGCAGGTGGCCAAGGAAGCAAACCCGATCAGCAAGAAGGGCAACCACGAGCTTTACGACCCGTGGGCGGAAGATGCCGAGGAGCCTACTGTCTACGAGGACCCGCGATTCGATTTCTTGGTGAAGCCTAAGGCGAAGGTCGCCCCGGAGACCATCAAGCACGCCCCAATTTCACTCGCTGCCAACGGAAAACCGATTCCCGCCGTGCGCATGCCCCATGCAGGAACCAGTTACAACCCGGTATTCGAAGACTGGGACAAGCTCCTGCAGGAGCATGGTGAGCAGGCCGTTGAGGCTGAAAAGAAGCGCCTTGAAGAAGAGTTGAAGGAGCAGGAGAGGCAAAAATTGATCGCCGAGGCCCAGAACGACGACGGCGAAGTGAAGTCTGACGATGAGAGTGCCTGGGAAGGCTTCGAAAGTGAATACGAGAAGCCCGATTGGCTGAACAAGAAGCGACCCGAGCGAAAGACCAAGACTCAGCGCAACAAGATCAAGAGGCGCAAGGAGGCCGAGAGGCAAGCGAAGTGGGAGGAACAGAAGGCCAAGAAGGACGCTCAAGCCGAGCGCATCGTTGAGCTTACAGAGCTCGCCAAGCAAAAGGAACTGGAGCGTGCCAACGAGTCTGATGCTGATGAGTCGGAGGAGGGAGATGAGATCACTTTGCGACGGAAGCCGCTCGGTGGCAAGCTTGCGTATGTTCTCCCCTATGTCCGAATCTATAGATTGTTACTAACCCAGTCAACAGTCCCCCAGAGAAGCCATTGGAGCTGGTTCTCCCCGACGAGCTCCAGGACTCTCTTCGCCTGCTCAAGCCCGAGGGTAACCTCCTGGACGACCGATTCCGCACACTCATTGTCCAGGGCAAGCTTGAGTCCCGCAAGCCGATCACACAAGCTCGCAAGGCGAAGAAGAAGATAACGGAGAAGTGGATGTCCAAGGACTTCAAGGTTCCTGGCTTCTAAGTAATTGTTTAAAATGTTTGGCTTTCTTAAAACGGCGTGCATTGGCGATTGGTTGAACATACATTGTGGTCAAAACATCGAGGCTTTTTCACATAGTTACTTCTTCTGGGATCTTAAATAGCGACAATAAGAATATTTTCAGTTCAATTGCAACATAAATCTAGCAGCACATTTTAGGTGCTTTCGACTTTCAGGATCCATCCAGGCTCTAATAAATCATTGAACAGAGCCATTTTCAATTATTATTAGGCATTCCTGAAGGCAATATAGTCGACTCGAGTTCCTCGTGGACCGCTGCCACTTAACGCGGGAACGCGACGCGCCTCGGTCACCTCAACTTTATCCTACATCCATCAATAGCCGACATCCTCAGCGTTCCCTCGATCTCAACAGCGCAATTGCGCCTGGTATACCTCTAGACCCAGACGAATACTCACAAATCACCTATAAATCCAGTATTCGCGCAAGAACACCAGCCCCTTTGCCTACCCACCTACGGATTCACGCGACTTACACCGAACTATCCCACCCTGCGACTTTCGCGCCATAATGCCAGAGATGTACACCTTCCAAGCAGGCTCCAAGCCAATCTCATCGCTTGTGAGCGACGAGGCCACTACGAGATTCACACCCAACATCCTCCCCTGCCGGATTCATCACGACGGTCCGATCGAGTCTACCAGGCGGTTTTGGATCCCCGAGACAGACGAGAAGGGTACGTATAGCATTACTCACAGCAATGCGCGAGGATATGTCAAAATAATATGTTCTGACACTATTTCGCTACAGACGACAAGCAAACAGCGCACTTCCGTGGACGCAGGCTTCGAGGCCGGCGCGTCGCGATTCCCGAAGGCTATCAAGGTACGAGGGCACTGGTTCACACCCATACTGGTCCATCGTGTTGTGCAATTAGCTAATCTTGTTTATCTTGAATTGTAGGTGTTATCGCTACGCCAACAGACCGTGTACTACCCGCATCCCAACGACAAGACAATGGCACAATGGACGATGGAGAAACTGAACCAGAGGAACCCGTCAAGGTGCTCGAGGCGCAGGGCACATTCGACGAGGTGATGGTATGGGGGCATGAGATCCTTCCTGCGGCAGATGATACCTTCGTCAAAGGTGTTGAGGAGTGGGTGCGGTTTGCTGAGACGGTGAGAGGTTCTCCAAATATGTTGATGATATTGAAACTAACTTTGTTGGTAGATGCACGGGACGACAGCGATAGAGGGAAAATAAAGCATGGAACTCCGGGCGGCTCCCTTGGTTCGTGTCTACGGTTGAGCAATAGAACCTATGGAGTGAAACCGTTTGATACTATAATCTAGTTGACTGTTAATCTTGCCTCACGGCTGACCACGAGGTGGTGGAAACGCCGAAATGGAGAATCATATTTCTAGATAATCTCGGTTCTAAGAGGAAATTGAGACCAAAATGATTAATTTGAGGACCTGTGCAATCAACGCAAAGGCATTTTATCAGGCCTGAGCATCCAGTAGTGGTGAACTCGTACCTGTCGGGAGCGGGTACGTTCAACGGCCTTCCTAAAAGGGACAAAGATTGAGTGTTCAACTTACACCCAAATGTAGTAAGAGCCGACGTATTCCAAACCATTTCGGGTGGACATTATCTCATACTCATATTATGATAACAAAACAATACCCAGAGAAAGAAAAGTTCTACGTCAAAATACTACCCAGCCATACACTCACCTCAATTTGACGAATTGAGATCTCGATTGGTGCCGTAACATTTGAAGCCGACAAAGTGATTGGATTACGCACCTCCAACATGAAAAATATTCAATGCCATGGAACTCCTTACGAGGTAAACTTCTTACTTGCTCTTTCCAATCTTAGTCACCTAGGAATTCGAATTCATGATGACCGTTAACAGATTGGGAAGGCGCATGGAGTGGAAGCGCAAGAAATGATCCGTCGCAGTATCTCCTTCTACCAGAAGATGTTTCTTCATACCTGCAAGCTGGAGTGGAATGCCGTGTGTGGAATAGCCAAAGACTGGCAGAGTGAGATCGAGGGAAGGTGGCCAAGATACTATCATGAGATGCAAGGTAGGTCAGATTGCATGCACTCCTTAGTCTCGAGGCTCTATCTGTTATATTATGACGCTAAAATAATGGAAACAATAAAGGAATATCAGACGGTGCCGGATTACCCTTCATTGATATCCTGGCTCTCAACATCCGAACCGAGATCGCGTTTGGAATGTTCAACGATGGCTGCACAAGCCTGTATTGGAAAACCCAGAGCAATTCCTTTTTAGCTCAAAACTGGGACGTAAGTATAGCTCCGCTTCCAAGAGTCTATATATCCACTCATCTACTGACATGCAGAAAGTGGATGGAAGAGCAGAAGCAGAACCTTATCATCCTAGACATGACCAGGGATGACGGACCTCGAATCAAAATGATCACCGAAGCTGGTATTATCGGAAAGATTGGTTTCAACGAACTAGGTGTTGGCGTGTGTTTGAATGCCATCAAAGTGCCCGGCTGTGACTCTACACGTCTCCCAGTTCATCTTGCTCTTCGATCAGTGCTAGATAGCACATCAGTCGACGATGCCATTCGGCGACTGGAAGGTGCCGGAATAGCTGCTTCCGCGCACATTCTCATTGCAGACAAAGACAAAGCCATTGGATTCGAGTCTACGTCGGAGACTATAAGACTGATCGAAATGGACGCACAGAGCCGGCTTTTTCACGCAAACCACTTGCTATTGCCACATGATGGTCCTGTGGAGGCTGGCTGGCTGGTCGACTCACCTTTCCGCCAGCAACGCATTGAGAGACTAGCTTTGGATCTGGACCGGCAACCAGATTCGACGGATATTACACACATTTTGGATGACCATGACGGGTTTCCGCATTCCATCTGTCGTTACGAGGAAGGTCCCTTGGGAATGGATGCTACATTGTTCAGCATTGTCATGGAACTTCGGGGTAGAACTGCCAAGGTTACCCTTGGAAGACCGTGTCACCCGGAAGAGATAGTAACTCTAGGGTTCTAATGATGAGCCAGAAGCTTTTAGAGAATTGCCTGCATCTGGATATCTTATATTCTTCTAAAAGCTGAATGTACTTATAAGGCTCGGTTGGTAGAGCTTCTTATTCCTGGACGGAAGTCATTATTTGATGATCTGAGAGACAGATTTGCAGATTCAACAGGTTGTATACACCAATTTCGTGGGTTTTAATCCCAAAGCTATAGCGCTTTATGCCCTAAAGCAATGGTTTACGAGTTACCCGGTATTAGACTGAGGTTCTAAATTAACGTGAAAAGAAGAAAGACATGAGTTTCATATCCTTTATAGCTTGCAGATGGTTGCAGTTTGCAGTATGAAAACAGGAGCAAATCACCCTCGGCCGTCTATTTATCCCCATAAGCTGCCTGAACCTGGATCTCCACTAGTGCCTCCGGTGGGAAGAGGGCATTGACACAAATAGCCGCCCACGCAGGCTTATTTTTTCCAAAGTATTTCCTAGCAATCTGGGCAATCTGCAATTGTTCCTCCCTCGTCAAAATACCAACATGGAAGGATGTGACATAGAAAATTGCCTCCCATAGTTGTCGTGGATCAGTGATGTGCGGAGATGCCGCCGCCAAAGCTCTCTCGATGTTGACCATTGATTTTTCGAATTGCTCGGCGTGGGTTCCCCACATCGGCTCGTGGTTATCGGCAATCTGGCCAGAGGTGGCGACAATACGGGCATTCGCGGGAATGGAGACCGCTGCTGAGATGTTGAAAATGTTTCCCAGTTGCTCGTAGCCCGGGAAGTCGGATCCAGTGACGACTGACATGTTGGGTTTCGCGTGTGGGAGGATTAGAGAAAGAGATGAAAGGGGAGTTCCAATGGTAAAATTCAAGCTGTGTGTTTGTTGAATACTCTGACCTTTCTGGCCTGTCCTTAAGTACTCTTGAGGTTGTATGTAGAATATTGGAATGGTAAGTATTTATTCGAGAATCTACATACTTTTTATGGTAGGTGAATGATATCTATTCATCAAGGGATGGAATATTTGCGCCCTATCTTTCTCTTAGAGGGCACCATGCGACGGATCATACTACACAAGGTTTAAGCATTAACATTGGTTCGATGCTCGACTGTGGCAGGCCACGTGAAGCGAGATAAAGCATATTTGTGGGCTAGTCCTATTTCGGCATATAAATGAGATGCCATGTTCGGCTCGAAAACCAGCCAAGCTTTTCTCCATTGCAGCTTTGAAGGCCTGAAAAACATTGAGAACTGGATATGATAAACACCCGTGACTATTTTAGCTTTGGGGGAAGATTTGTGAAACTTCTGAGGCACATATCATTCGACCCTTATTGGTAGGAGTGAAACCCTATCAGCTGGCAATTTGCGGGGAGATACCGAGTTTAATGTACACCAACTAATCTGTGTACGCATACGTGATATATAATATACAATAATTATCTAGATAGTGACCATTATTTCCTGTCATTCCTACGTTCTACATACTCTCTCTGGCTCTCATCAAGGCATTGGCATTGGATTTCATCTAGGTTGAATTGCCATCACGATGACAGAATCTGGAACTGATTCCATGTCCAAGCTGCCAGAACAAGTCCATACCACCGATGGCAAGGGTGAGCATGATGAATCTCCCTATAGCCATGAGCCGAACGAACTACCTCGACAATTCTCCCTTTTTTCCACTCTTGCATTTGGATTCAGCATGACGAACTCCTGGCTCGGCTACTCTGCTACTTTCATTACACCACTACTATTGGGTGGCAGTCCTACTGTGTTTTTCGGTTTAATTGCAGCTTCAATCGCAAGTTGCTTCATCAGTAAGAGAACCGTCTCTTGATTTCACCACGAGAAGCCGCTAACTCTTTTCTTAGCGGCCGGCTTGGCCGAGCTTGCCTCGGCGTACCCCTCCAGCGCCGGACAGTATCATTTTGCCTATATGGTCACACCTCCAAAGTATCGTGCTCTGGTGGCTTTCATCCTTGGATGGTTAAGTGTAGTGGCATGGGCCCTCACTAGTTCCTCTACTGCCCTAGTCTGTGGTGAGTACTGGTCGACGGAGTTCGAAAGCAAAAAAGTGTCATGGCTTACTGATTTTCACTTACTCGCAGCACAAATGGCTGTAAACCTGGCTGGCATTTATCATCCGGACTACGTTGTAGAGGCCTGGCAGACATGGATGATATACTTCTTGTTGGCCTTGATAGCATCAGCGATTGTCTGTTACCTACCGACAGCGCTCCCTCGAGGAGAAATGGTGATGTTTGTCAGCAGCTTTCTGGGATTTATTGTCAGCTTTGTCACTGTTTTGGTCATGCGGTCTGGAGATGGACAGTCAGCAAAAGCAGTATTTGTCGACTATCAGAACACTAGTGGTTGGAGTGACGGTACCTCCTTCATCATCGGGCTTGGGACCTGCATGTATGCGTATTTGGCCATTGATGGAGCGTGTCATATTGCAGAGGTAATAGCCTCTAATTACAAAATTTCTGTCTACGATTTGTTTGCTCACCCATTGTTTACAGGAACTTCCTAACCCCAGACACGATGTCCCTCGTGCCATGGGGCTTACCATGCTAATTGGCATCTTGACCGTCATCCCTTGGACAGTTGCATTCCTTTTTTCCATTACAGACGCAGAAGCTGTCGCCTCCTCTTCGATTCCGGTGTATACAATCTATCTGCAAGCAACGCGGAGTCAACCTGCTGCTACAGTTCTCACAGTGTGGATTCTTTTTGTCTATTTCGGTGCCTTAGTCTCATGCATCGTGACGACTGGACGACTCGCATATGCCTTTGCTCGCGATGGAGGCCTTCCGTGCTCCGGATTCTTCGTCAAGATTCATCCCAAATTTCAATCCCCCATCAACGCGACGATGGCTTGTACTCTCGTGATTATAATTTACGGATTAATCTATATTGGATCAGCAGCGGCTTTCAACAGCTTTATATCTATGTCAATCCTATCTCTCAACTTGACCTATGCTCTACCTCAGGCAATTCTTTTGATCCGAGGGCGAGAACGAGTCCTACCAGACCGGCCCTTCAAGCTTGGTCGACACCTTGGGCCAATCTGCAACGCATTCTCAATTCTCTGGGTCCTTTTTATCACCATTATCTTTTGCTTTCCTACGTCCATTCCGACCACTGTCGCCGGTATGAACTATGTCAGTGTGATAATAGTGGGTATCTCGTTTTTGATTCTCATCTCTTGGTGGGGAGGCAAAAGAAAGACATTCTCCGGACCAGTAAGGCTTCCTTGAGAGATTTTACCCACCGGCTCATTTCACTGTGAAGGTTCATTGCTAATTTCATTAGACAATTGAGATTCAAGGGCTTGAGGTTGTACTTCAAGATCGTGTTTTATCTTCGGGCGTGTCACCAACAAGGGTTAACTAGGGAAATGGTCGAGATTGAAGCAAATTGAAGATTAGATTTAGCCTTATGTTGAAATCATCCATGTTTATCCCATTTCAGCCGAAACATACAGTAACATACAATAATTTGTAGTAACCCAGTACAATAGGATACTATTCTTTTTGACAAACCTAGAGTATTAAAAATATGGGCTTTTCCCCCGCGATTGACGCTTTTGTTCCCCTGAAATGTAGAATTATGGTCTCTGGTGGGCCCTAATTATGTCTCAACCCCTTCGAGTGGCCCAAGAGCTATGGAGCTTGGACAACTATAACTAGGTTCAACTGGTTGCACGATACCCTGCCCTTATCCGCCACGATTTAACCCCTCTCGCTTGCCCATATCTTATTCGACAGCTGCATATTTTTGTTGTGCCTGTTTAGCATTACATATTTCGAGACCCACTCTCTGCGTAATGGGTGGGGCCAGCTCATCTATTGACCGTTTTCGGTTTAGACGGTCCCGATTCAACAAGAGTGCATTCTGGACTTACCATGGTCTTCTGATCAGGCTGCTGAAGTTGAATCAAGGTGTTCACCCTGGAGGCCAAATGAAAAAGAAGATAAGGTGATATCCCTAATTGGAATTACCTAAAATAGTTATAATATGATTCCAATTGGGTGAGTACTTTCAACTCATTTGCCTATCACATTGTTGCCTGTTTTGCCTCAGAGGCAGGTTGTTTAGACTGGATCTAATTATGCCCGTTTGGCCTGTCTGAATTAAGTCAAATAAGACGATAATCATAAATATGAAAACTACAATACCCATTGGGCACCTTGAACGTCGAACTTCACACATTTCAACGAGATGGAGCTTCACTTGTACTACGCCATCGCCTTGCTGGGCGCTGTTGCAGCAGTTATTAAGTTCCTCTTATATCCTGCATTTTTTTCTCCATTGGCAAAGATTCCCAATGCGCACTGGTCTTGCGGTTTCAGCCCTATCTGGATTTTCTGGATGAGATGGACGAAGCAGGAGAACAGGCGGATATATGAGCTTCATCTAGCCAAGGGCCCTGCCATTCGACTTGCCCCGGGCCTGGTCAGTGTGAATTCTTATGAGGATGGATTGAAGAAAATCTATCATGGGGGGTTCCCAAAACCAGAATTCTATTTTAATGGGTTTGCTGTGTATGGGTACGAACAAGTCCGACTCGCCTTGATCGCAGAGAAAATCACAATAACTAATTCTCACGGATATGTAGTACCGACAATCTATTTACCATCAAGGACAATCAAACCCATGCGGCGCAGAAAAAAGCTCTCGCAAGCTGCTTCACAAAATCCTCTGTTATGTCTTCCCAGACTGCCCGTGGCTCGTCGCGAGACATTCTGTTCAATCGCGTTCTTCCGTTGATCCACAAAGCCTCCTCAGAAGATAAGCCGATAGAGGTGATGGATCTCACTTACGCCTATCTACTAGACACCTTTGTCCAGTGGCAATTCGGACGGTCGATAGCCAGCAATATGGTTGAAAATGAGAAAGAAAGACGGTTCTACTTTGATGGGTTCCTTGGCGTGGCTGAGTACACCTTCTGGCAATACTACTTCCCTCGTTTGGTTGCTATACTCCAGAAATTCGGGATTTACTTGATTCCCAAAAGCGTTCAATCGGCCTTTGAAGGGGTCGAGAACTGGAATTTGGAGAAGTGTGATCAAGCTCAGCAACTTCTGGCTAGTGGGAAGCAGTTATCAGTGGATGACCAGCCGGTCGCATTCGAACCAGCACTCAAGGGAATGAGCGAGGTCAACTCAAAGCCCAAAATGTACCCTCAGCGACTTCGATTGGCAAGCGACATGTTCTCCCTGAACTCGGGGGCATTTGAGACTAGCGGAAACACCTCGACCTATCTGCTCTACGAGTTGAGTCGACACCCAGAATGGCAGACCAAACTTCGTGAAGAACTGCTTTGCCTCAACCCGCCTTTGAAGCACGTAGCTGGGAAACTTGTCGAAGTCGGCGACATCACAAACCCTCAAGATATTGATAAGTTGCCGATTCTTCAAGCTGTTCTAATGGAAACTCTTCGACTTTGGCCTTCGGTGCCTGGTGGCCAGCCCCGGGTAGTGCCTCGGCCTTGTACCCTAGGCGGCTACCACAATATCCCTGTTGGAACCACAGTGCAATCATACGCTTCTGTTCTTCACCGTATGCCCGATGTGTTCCCAGAACCCTTGGAATGGAAGCCAGAAAGATGGCTCGATTCATCACCGGAAAAGCTGGCTCTCATGAAGAAATATTTCTGGGGCTTTGGTAGTGGTGGAAGAATGTGTCTTGGAATTCACTTTGCTTATTATTGTGAGTCCTCTGGCATAACGTTGGATTGAACTAAATCATGCTAACAGAGATTTTAGCAATCAAGTATTTCTTTGCGAGTGTGTATTCCAATTTCACCACCTCGATTCACGACCATGGAGATATGGAGGCAAGCGATGGTTATCTTGCAGGGCCAAAAGGTCATCGTTTGGAGCTAAAGTTTCACCGCTTGGAATGATCTATGATAGATGTATGAGGCGACGATAGGAGATTAGTGATATTGTTAGGAATTGCCAGGAGACTTTTTTGTTCCTTCTTGCGTATGAGAGTAAGATTACGGTATCTATTATCTCTGCGATCAACTATTCATCTAAATTTCTAAACCGTTAGGACTCCTTCTTCCTAACTCTATATGCGCCATAAGCCCTAGGCATGGAATGAAGATGAGTTTTGCCATATTTGGTCTTTCTGGCATGTTTAGCTAGTATATCTTTGCACGAGTCGTAACAAAAACCTACTTTGGACGTTTATGCGGTGACAAGAGTCTGATTCAATTCCATCTTTGACTAATTTCGAAGCACTAAATTCCACCTGATTTCTGAATTGTTGTTTGAGATAATTCACAGCCAGACACTTGTTTCGGTTTCATTTATTGTTAGAAGCAGTTAAATTATCCTCGATTTCCGGTTCTATGCACAACAGACGAATCTCGATTCTATTCAACTCCACCCTCCACCTTGAATCCCTCAATTCTCCCCTCTTTAAACTCTTTGACCATCTGCTCATATGTACACCACTCCACCCCGTCATGCGAGTTGATATAGTCAATAATCCTCTCATGAAGCAGAATGACTTGAGGCTTCCCGCTCACCTGAGGGTGAATCGATATCGGGAACACAAATGTATCATACTCTTGGTAGAGATAATCAAACTGCGCTTTCCAAAGTCTCTCAATAACGTCTGGATCCACATATCCATGCGACGGGCCCTCCGTCAGTTGGAAGGGTGGCCAGTCATCTAAATGCCAGTTTGCAGGAACTTCAACAATCTTGCTCGGCTGAAGTTTTTTCATAGGCTTCATCCACTGCTCGGCAGGCTTCGAGAGGTCCGTGGCTACTACTTCGCCTGAGTCGTACGGAACATAGTAGAGCTGAGAGTCATGGTGCATAAATGAGTGGTCGTATTCCTGAATGATGAGTTAGTCATTCAACTTGAATATTTGTGAAACATAAATTGCCTACCAGGCCATACTCTTCCAGCAATTTGATGCTGCGGCTCGATGTTCTCCAAGACGGCGCCGTCCATCCTTTCGGATGCTTTCCAGTAAGGGCAGTTACCGATTCAATTGATTTTGCAAGCACATCGCGCTCTTGCTGCTCAGTTAACATATCCACATGCTCATGAGTATATCCATGCAGACCGCTGAAACACATAGTGTCAGTTGAAAGCTGATGTTACCAATCAACGCATAGCAGAATCCGTAGCTATACTGAGAGAGGCTTACATCTCATGTCCGGAATCTCGGATCTTGATCATCTGGGCCGGGAATGACTCCAGCGAATGAGCTGGAATAAACCATGAGGTTTTGATGTTGTATTTGTCCCACAACTTCAAAAGTCGGTCGATTCCCACGGTAGCACCAAAGATGCCACGCGATATATCGGTGAGATCGGGGATGTGGCCATCCTCGGTATTGATCCTAGGTGGTTCTCATTTTCAGCCTCATGTCAAACGTTTCGGACAGATAGGAGATCCCAGCCTTACCAGCCACTGACTGCATCCACGTCAATACCATATCCTACGAGCACGCGCTTTACCATGATGTCTCAAATTTGCTGCCAAACTAAATTCAATAACATTACGAACCTTTGAACAGGGACTTACTCTATAATCAATGAAGGGCAAGTAGTCAAGTAAAACCGAGCTAGATAGATCCTAGACTCACATTGGTCAGCTCATTGACCTTCCTAAAAGGGACAAGCGATAAGAATCATCGCGTTCCACAACACCTGAATCGCAGTATTGGGATTTTGTTACGTACAAGATAATGAGTTTAGATAAAACGAACCCATGGCATGTATAACAGTGGAACACAATTCCTACAGCGCATTGTGTTACATTTCTTAGTCAAAGGACCGGGGTTCCCCATGTTTTCGATTATGATTAACTAAATGTGGGGAAGAGAACTAAGCGAATTAACGTTTCAAACCTCCCGTTGATAGGAACTGCCGAGCATCCTTCTATTAATTATGTGAATGCCTATCTATGGCCCGAAGGCTGAGAGTATCGAGTCGAGGACACGGCTCTTACGCAAAGAACCTGTGTGTAGGACTTGGAATTATATTTGCATGTGTAGGCGCCAAAGCCCAATTCCATAAGAGAGTCTCGCGAAAATCAAAGCCGAAAAGGTTCCAGAGTTAAAAGCGATAACGATGACAGCGATATCGCGGCTTGTGGTACTGGTACTTCCCCGCTTTTCGGCGCGAGATAACAGCAGCGCCGCCTCGACTGATTCTAATCCAGACGTCTGCGACTTGGACTTCGTCTCTTCTTCACTTCTGCCATGACTAGCGAGCGATATTTTGGTAGGGCATGCAAGACATGCCGTCGCCGCGGCCGGGGATGCGACCGGCGCATGCCTTCCTGCAACACTTGCGAGACTAGTGGCCAAACATGCGAGGGTTACCAGCTACAGTGGCCAGGCTTAGCAAGCCGCGGTCAATTAGTGGGCAAGACTATACCTGTAGCAGAGACAAAACGTCGACGAACGCGTCGAGCTAAGCGATCGGCGATTCCAAGTCCACCGACGCCCACGCTTCCACAATCACCCCCGAGTCCTGCCAAGAACGATACCGATCAGACTGAGCTCCAGCCAGAGCGATTCGAGGATCTGCTTGACCCTATACAACTATTCGCGGATATCGCCGATCTAGGGACACCGTCGGATCTGCTGTGGTCCAATGATGTCCCTTTGATAAACAACCTTGCCGATGACATTGTCGAGCCTCAACAGGATCCCGAATCGGAATCTTCATCGCAGGACCTTGAGCTTTTCGTAGGGTCCTTGGGGCTAAATCATATACTGGGCCCAAGTTCTGATATTCTGGGAATCCCCGATGAACTCAAATTTATTATGCAGTACCGTCAGTCCTCAGTCCCGAATATCCGTTACCACCTCGTCACGTCTGCTGACTATTGGTTATAGACATATGTGAGGTTATACCAAAGTTATGCGTGGACAACCTATCTCCTCAAAATCCATATCGCGAATACATCCTTCCTCTTGCGAACGAGGTTCCATCATTGCTTTACGCCTGTGCAGCGCTAGCAGCATGTCATTACAACGTACGACTCTCTACCAATCAATTCGAGCGCGAGTTTTTCCGATTTAAGGGCAAAGCGATGAAGCGACTACAAGAGGATTTATACTCTCAAACCCGAGCTAAACATCCCGGAACACTTGCCACGATACTTATGCTTTGCCTGTGTGATATTTGTCATGGAGGGGTATCAGACTTCCAGTCGCATTTTCAAGGGGCTAAACGACTCATTGAGCTTCGTCAAGAACCAACAGTCAGCTCCTTTGTAGAGCAATATCTAGCTTGGTAGGCTTGCCCAATCTGAAACTTTCTTTGCAGTTCCGACTAATGGGTGATTCATACTTTAGGCTTGACGTGATGGCTGCTGCTTCGCATTCTAGACCTACTGTGTTTTCATCACAAGAAATAAACACCCTATTAGGAGAATCTCAAGATCGGTGGGGCTTCGACGCCATACCTTGTCCATCAGATCAATTCCAGATTGTTTGCGAAATTGTCACCTTATACAAAAGCCAACTTGATCCTGACAACCCTTCAATCGAGACGCTAAGCCAAGTCCTGGATATCAAGCAACGGCTGTTGCAAAAACCAACCTATTGTGCTAAAGGCCAGAACTGGCTTCACATGACCGAAGCATATCGGTTTGCCATCATTCTTTATCTGCTACGATTATTCTCCTGCGACATCGATGAGTTTGAGCTGGATTGGCTTGTCAGCAGTGTGCTTTACCATGCGAGAGCTACACCACCAGCCTCTGGATGGTCGGATCAATTACTGTGGCCCTTATTTCATGCCGGCCTTGAGTTGAAAGATTCTAGACGTCAAGAGTGGGTGCGAGAGCGAGCGAGGTGTATGCAGAGCTCTGGGGGCTTCGGTAATGTACAAAGTGCGCTTGTGTTACTTGAGGGTGCTTGGAAGGGACACAGGCCAGTGAAGTATATTGATCTGATGTTAGGAGGTGGAAATGGGGCTGTACTTTTAATCTGATGTGATTGAAACTCTCTGTATTTTAAATCTCAATGATACCAATGTCCAAATAGAAGGGAGAATTATAGCTTCGCCTGCTGTTGACGGGCCTTGTGGCTCTCAACCATCTCCTTTGCACATCGCAGACCGATCAAGTAGGCATTCACCTGGGTGTGATTGCTGTTTCGGTAAGTATGGAATTGAACGACTGGCAAACAATTCAACCGGGAGCTTACCAAGTTAGAATAGGACACACGCTCAAGTCTGCTACCCGCAGATTCTTCATTCCCCTGACTCGGAACCGGGAGTCGACCACCGCATCGGGGTCACTCGCCTTACCCATACGACAGGTAGAGACGCTGTGATATCCTTGGTTCAGATGCTTGCGAATGAAATCCAACATCACCTCGTCACTGATCGCATCAAGGTCCGCTGTTGCAAAGTCAATGTCTGGACCATGCACCATTCGCTCAATAGTGCCTTGGTAGGCCTTGGTACGAGCAATCTTCAACGCCATGCGAACAGTCTCGATAGCGATCCGTCGATCGAACGGATGATTCATGAAGTTTGGGTTCACAATCATCTGGTCTCGTGGGTTGTTGGAGCGAATGCTGACTGTTCCCTGTGAAAGATTGTTCTGCAGCAACAACTCATGGGTCATGTAGCTCTCGCTTGGTCGATCGTCCTGGAAGGCAGATGGTCCTGATCCCAGCCAAATCTCAGCAGAAGGCCTAGTGGGCTCCATCAAGAAGTTTTTCTCCTTGATGCTCAGGTCAGAGAACTCTTCCGACTCAAATAGGCGTTGAATTCTGGGGAATGTCAAGGTACCACTCGATCCGAACATGGTGAGTGGCCCGGTGCGGTCCTTGGCGTATTGTGCTTCGGCCTTTGCCAGCATAGTAGGGTCGAGGAACAGCTGGTTGTGGGCAGGAATGGAGTTGTTCACTTTGTACTCGCATGTGATGATTGAATGGTCGAGCATGTTTTGGCCACATCCTGGAGGAAGTTAACGGTTTGGACAATGCTTTCGGGATCAACGTCAGTTACACACCCGGTAGGTCAACTTGTAGTGGAATGTTGAGTCGCTCCAAGGTGTCACTAGGCCCAATACCGGACAACAGGAGAATTCTAGGAGATCCAAAAGTGCCAGCACAGAGCACAGTCTGCTCACAGCAGTAGACATGGACTTTTCAGCTTGATTAGCCTTTCCCACGTCATTAATGAGTTGTGAAGATGATTTCGGTGCTCACCTAATGCTCCGGTCAGTCTGTCGTACAAGTCTAACCCAGTGACAACTCCGTCTCTAGAGTGAACACGGTCGCACTCCGTGTTTGTCACGATAGTCAAATTCTTTCGCGATGCCCGAGCTGCCTCTCCTAGGAAAGCATTCGCTGCGTAAGATCTCTCACCATTCCGAACGTTAAATTGGGCCAGCCCAACACCCACTGGGTTTCCAGAATTAATATCCGGGCACAATGGAATCCCGTTTTCAAAGCACGCCTGAACAAAAGTTTCGATCCCAGGGACCATTTCGTCACCAAACCCGATCTTCAGGGGCCTATACTGATCGTATTAGCATGCCTCATGGACATGGACCTTTAAAACTCACCCGGAACCCCCATGGTCACCAGCTCGTGGAGCAGCAAATTTTTCCAGATAAGCAGGTAATCTCGGGTCGAAATCCTCAAGCTATCCTGACCTGTCAATGAGTTTCACCAGCAAGCCTTTTCAAGTGGAAATACGGACCTGCTTCATCAAGGGTAATATGTTTTCCCACTTCCAGCCATCATCACCAACCATCTTAGCCCATTCATCATAATCAGCCGCCGGGCCCCGAGCAAGTGCCATATAGTTGACAGCCCTGAATTCAAAGCGTCAGTTTTTCTGTCGCAGTGTTCCATGAATCGAGAGTTACTCACGAGCTCCCTCCAATCTGCTTCCCCCTAAGGAAGATCAACTTCCTAGCATTCAATTGGGGCTGTGGGATAGTTTCCAATTCCCACAAACCCTCTTTGTCCTCTTGTAGCTGCTTGACATATTTGCCTGGCACTAGAACGTCAGGTGCAAGGCCTGAGTCTCTGCCTGCTTCTATCAACAGCACAGATACATCTGGAATTAAGGCAAGACCTGCTGCAATGACGCACCCAGAGGTACCTCCACCACATACGATGTAGTCGAATGTTTGGCCTGAAATGGCTGATGCGCTTGAGGTCCGTTTGGACTGCATTTTCTGAGACGAGAGAAACTTGATGATACCAAAGAGATTTGAGATAAAACCATCTCTTCGGAATGCTATATTCTATATTTAAGGACAAATTCAAGAGCCATCCGTCGTGGGTAGATTTGTCGTGGATTTGATCTAGTTTCTCAGCGGATTTCCGTAATAGGAAGTTCGATGAGTGCTCGGTTGGACCAGGTGTGCTTGATCCTTCCAACAATGGAGCAGCAAGTTGAGTACTCATGGATCAGATTACAGAAGTTAGCAGTCCTACGTGGACATGGGCTATTCCTCCAGACACGAAACCTTCTTCTTGTTATCTCCTCATCAAATTAAGGAGTCAATGTTGTTTGAATGTCACGTGATCAATATGTATTTAGACCCTCCGGGCCTCCGAGAGAGCTTAGCTTCCTACACATCTTCCGATTTTCTGCATTCCACTTTTCTCTTTAATGAAATATTCCGATGGAAAACGCGTGTGGCGTCAGACTTTGTGCCTATGATTACGGCCATTGTTCACGCTCCTTCTACTCCAGGATAGGTTTCTTTCCAGGATGATGATACTGCTCAACAGATAGCTCAATGATTATTCGTATCCTTTGCTTTGACTGGTTGTTTCCGATTCCCAATCTTGCTTCATGATACCATAAATACAAGACTGTAGATCTATATAGAAATTCCATTGCCCGTAAATCGTGACCGTATACATTGCGATAAGACCTCGATAAGGCCCGATAAGATGCGATAAGCGCGACCGCCCATCAAGTTGCCGATAACAAATTCCCCACGCAGCTTCTTTTTCAATTCATGCTTCACTCGACGCATAAAACAGTGACAATTGCATAACATGGCTGAACCTAGTGACGCAAAGCCCGCCCCCGAGGCATTGATTGCCAAGTTCCAAATTACTAAGTTGCTGAAGCAAGGTACACCTGCTAGCACAAGCACCCCGCGATCCGGATCAAGGAATCGAATATTAACTAGCCATAGATCAAAATGGCCGACGTATCGCGGTGCTGGGAACAATCGACGACCAACAGGGCATATTGACAGCCGAGCGCGCTGCTTTCGCCACCGAATCTCTGGAAGTCATTCAAGCATTCCACGCAGCCATCACTCGGGTCAAGAACCTAGGCGACAACGATATTTACCGCTGGTACCTCGCGTCATCCAATGGCAGTACTCAACCAACCGATAGCCAACAAGACCTCAAGTTGAACCTGATCTGGCCATGCACGGCAAAGCACATCAAGAAATACTCAGATCAACAGCTTCGCATGGTTACTGAGACGCCCGAGATTTACCGCCAGCATGTGCGCCCCTTCATGCAGGCCAAGCGCGAAGAGGGACATTTGAACTGGGTGTTTAACATTCTCGAGGGTCGCACCGAGCAAAAAGATGTGATTATGCGGGATGCAGGCCACGGACCCGAAGATGCGTTCCTGATGCTGCCGGATCTTAACTGGGACCGGAAGACTTTGAACTCGCTGCATTTGCTGGCGCTTGTGGATCGCCGAGATATTTGGAGTCTGAGAGATCTTCAAAAGAAGCATATTCCGTGGTTGAAGTATCTGCGGCAGCGTGTGCTGGAGGCTACGGTGAAGATGTACCCGAATTTGGAGGAGGATCAACTGAAGCTTTACGTTCACTGTAAGCTCTCCATGTCCTGATACACTGGGACTTTCAAATACTAATCATTCTCTTATGCAGATCAACCGACGTACTACCATTTCCACATCCACGTCGTCAATGTCATGTTGGAGGCGGGTGCTACCCAGGCCACTGGCAAAGCCTTTGGTTTGGAGAATATCATCTTCCAGCTAGAGACTATGTCTGGTGGGGATGATGTGAGTATGGCAGATGTTAGCTTGACATATTATCTCGGCGAGGAAAGCGAGTTGTGGACCGATATTTACGCGCCTTTGAAGAAGGGGCTTCAACCAGTAACTCACTGAAGTTGAGACCCTCTCCTTCTGAGGAATACGTATCAAATACCCATCCAAGAATACACATGAAAAGAACAATTTCTATCAGAAAACAAGTCATCAAATTTAAATAGCCAATTGATAGCTCAGTATGGCTGAGACAATCTCTACAAGCCAGAGAGTGATGCTAGTGATGATGGTGAACTTGGTGGTAAAGGGCTACCTACATGTTGGAAAACAAAAAGGGAAAGCGCTGGTCATGTAGCTCAATGAATTCTGCACAAGTTCCATGACAAATTTATATACTTGGGTATACTTTCTCTCACTTATCAAACCGACATTCACATCCTGCTTCAAGGCAGACTAAGAATTTCAGGTCAGATTCAGTGATCAGATCACTCAATGAGCCTGAGAACCAGGTTTATCACAGAATGATCCCTTAGCAGCTTAGGCCGATTAGGAGAGGTTACTTAAATCGCCTTCGTGAGCAAGAGTGGCGAGGGTTTGAGCACTAGAATAGAAGGGGAGCGCCACGAGTTACCGGACGGAATCCAGTGTATATCCATGTTCATAGGCTGTCTTCCATTATTTGGGTGGGGATTGAAGACAAAACCTGTAGATATTGACTATGCGATAGCAGTTCCAAAGCGGCTCAAGGCTCCCGTCCGTGCGGAGAAGCGGCGCCGATAAAAGAAAGCTAACCTCCTTAGCTAACCCCGCAACATCTCTCCTCTTACACCTATCTTCACTTCAACCTCACCCTAAGCTCCAAGCTCAACAAAACCGCCTGGCTTCTCTTTGATCCTCGCCTTTAATCACTATCTTCCTACAATCAAACCCTCACACTCACCATGGCTGACAATCCCGACGTCCCCAACACACAAAAGGCCTTCGTGCCACTCGGTACGCACCCCTCTGCCTCGGCAACAACAACACCACCCTTAGACAACTAACAATATCCTCTCTAGAGAATAACCCCGAAGTCATGTCCCACCTAGTCCACCAACTAGGCCTCCCACCAACCCTCGGCTTCACAGACGTCTACTCAATCGACGATCCCGACCTCCTAGCCTTCGTCCCCCGCCCCTCCCACGCCCTCCTCCTCGTCTTCCCCGTCTCCCAAACCTACGAACAATCCCGCACAGCAGAAGACACCCCCCTCGCTGAATACACTGGTTCCGGCCCGTCTGAGCCCGTAATGTGGTTCAAGCAGACCATCCGCAACGCCTGCGGTCTCATCGGCCTCCTCCACGCCGTGGCTAACGGCGAACCCCGCCAGCACGTCACGCCTGGCTCGGACCTGGACAATCTACTCCGTGAAGCGGAGGGTCTAGAGCCGGTTGCGCGGGCTGATCTCCTATACGAGAGCAAGGCGTTAGAAAGTGCGCATGCGGACGCGGCGAAGCTGGGTGATACCGCCGCGCCTGAGGCAGAGGATAACGTGGACTTGCACTTTGTGGCGTTTGTGAAGGGTCTTGATGGCACACTCTGGGAGCTGGATGGACGGCGGAGGGGCCCTTTGGCGAGGGGGAAGTTGAGTGCGGATGAGGATGCGCTGAGTGAGGCTGCGCTTGCGTTGGGTGTGCGGCGGTTTTTGAAGATGGAGGCTCAAAGGGGCAATCCTGACTTGCGGTTTAGTCTGGTTAGCTTGGGGCCTGTTTTTGATTGAAATGGGCTACTTGGTTAAGATGGCATGTTCAGGAAGGAACTGGGTGGAATGGTACATCGCTTTTTTCATGGCGTTCCCTGGCCCTGGGATTCTCCAAAAGGATACTTGGGGATTCAACCTGGCACCCAAAGGTCTGATCTCACTTCACCATTAGATGGGATTTATTACCCTGTAGGGCACTATGCCTGAACGATATGATGTTAGTACTTCTCCTCTCACTGGCATCCCGGTGCCTAACAACACTTATATCGCGTCCTTCTATTCTGCCCCCCACACCAACATGCACCGACTAAACCACTCCCACGCGCCGAGGCGCGGTGAAAATGATCATTCCATGAATTGGAAAACCGCACCTATCGCGTCCTCTGTTTTAAGCTAGGGACACCTTAATCGTTCTTATCATGCCTGACACTCCTGAACAACCCAGACGTTCGATACGTGCATCTTTTGCTTCACGACCTATCTCGATCTCCTCAAGTCAGTCCCAAGTCACTCTCGTGACAGTGAAAGCATGAGTCCTGCCTCTAGAACTGGGCCCGTGGCCGGTAGCGCCTCGCTGCGTATTAGCCTCGGAGATTCTAGTGACCAAGAGCAAAATGGAGGACCACTGTACTTGATTCAAGAAATGTCAGGCCTACTTCATTAGCACTGATAGCAAAAATGACGAGCAGCTAGATCGCTAGTCAGCTATACAGGTCATTCGTTCTCCTTGGCTAATTCACTTGTGCTTGCTAGGATAGAGATAGAGCGTAGAGCAGAGCAAGTCAAGCCTAATCAGGAGGTAATGAGACCTTTTCCTGCGCCTTGGAGTGTCTCCCTCCAGTCCCTTATCCCTCTGCAAATATGTCATTATTATAGAGAATACTTTGAATCACTTTGTCAATGATGAAAGCACTGGAAGCAAGTGGTTCTCGTCTTTGCATTGCTGTTCAATGATGAGCCTTGATTGACATATCGTAGTAATGAATTATATACGCTGAATTATGTGTTCTATGTCTATTATGAATATCAGTAGTCCCAGACGCCCAATATGAAACCAACAGCCGGTCTATACTTCTGAATATTAAACCACCCCAGCTCCTGCAATTATGACTTTTCAAGCTCCACGACTGGCGTCGCAACGCGAGTCTCCGCACCCATGACGAAGTCAGTAGCAGCCTTCTTCTCACCCGCATCATCATTATCAGAGGCCACCACCGTTTGTTCACTCTTCGGGCCGGTATCTCCACCTTGAGTACCCAGCGTCAAGAACGGGACCATAAACACCGACAAGCCCGCACAAGCAGCAGCGAACCAATAAACCGCCAAATAAGGCTGAATAGCCGGCGTAGAAGCAGTCATCTGGCTAGCAACCGAGCTATTGACAGATGTCGCAATACCAAGGCCCAAATTATTGCAGAGCTTGCTGACAGTGTTGAAAATACCGCCCGCAATAGACTGCTGATTTGGCGGGAGAGAAGACATCACGTACATCTAGCCAAAAATTAGCAAGGAGTTCAAGAAAGATCAGATCAATGGCAGGAAAACACATACGTTCGTGACATTGAACTGGATATCGGCACCAACCACGACGAGAACCAGCGCCGGGAAGATATAAGCCCAGTAAATAGCGTCTTCTTTCATGAAGCTCATAATCAGGAAAGATGCCGTGTATGCCAGAGCACCGACGCCCGTGAGGAGTTTGTTGCTGACACGGTGTAGAATCAGGCCGCAGATTACGTTGACCAGCACGCCGCTGACGACCATGGGCAGGAGGCGGACTGTGATGTCGAGGGCAGTAAGGTGCTTGACTTCCTGCAGGTAGAGAGAGAGGTAGAATGAGACGGCTGAAAAGCCCATGAAGCCGAGGCAGAAAGTTGCCATGAGCTGAAGATGGTTAGCGTATCTTGTCAGAAAGTCCAATGGTGCTGTGAACTTACCAGGGTGAAGTTGCGATCTTTCCACATCCATAGAGGCATCAGGGGTTCTTGAGCGACAGACTGCCAATACAAGAAACCCGCGAGCAGAGCAACGCCCACAATAAGAAGAGCAAGAACATAGCCCGTCTTCCAGCCATCAGGCGCATCACCAGCCAACCTATAAACCCAGTCAGATCACACAAATCCTCAACCCCCCACAAAAACAGATAACAACTTACGAAAGCGAACTCGAAAAAAACGCAAACCCAACAATAACCAACCCCGTCCCTAGCAGGTCAAACCTCCTCACCACATCCATACTAACGGGCGTCCTCTTAAACCCATCCGCGGGTACAGTCCAAACCGTCAAAACCGTAAAAATAGCATAAACCACCGCAAGAGCCCAGAAACTCGCCCGCCAATTATACTCATGCGACGCCACGCCAGAAATAATCATACCACCCACGAAACCGAGCGGATTTCCCGCACTGAAACATGCAAAGGCGCGATTCTTTCTCTTCGACGGTTTTTCGTATACAGCGCCTAATGCACCGACGGCTGGTGGTACGACTGCGGCCGCGAAGAGGCCCAGGATGCCGGAGAATACATCCATGTAGATGGCATTTGTGGCGAAGCCGGCTACTAGCAGGGAGAGAGTGAAACCCGCCATGCCGATGATGAAGAGCGCTTTGCGCCCGAACATGTCGGCTAGTTTGCCGAATGTTAGGAGGAAAGCGCCGCTGCTGAGGCTGTAGATGGAAAGCGATCAGCACCTATTCTCTAGTAGAATGTTTCAAAAGGAGTGGTCAACTTACGAAGCACCAGCATTGATCCAAGTAATTTCTGCCGAGTTCATATTCAAATCCGCGCCAATCGAAGCCGTCACACCCACGATACAACCCTGAAAAAAAGATTGCTGGCCAATAGCCATCGTAGCCGTTAACACGAATAGACATTCCTGGAGAGTCGAGCTAAAGCATTTCGGCCTTTGCGTATGACTTGATTGCTCATCGATCGCGAGAGTGACGTCCGGACCTTTTTCCCGGTCGTCTGCGCCGGTGTCTGATGGCGAGGCCATAGTTGTGGTGGGTGTGTTGGTGTGTGCGAGCAACACACTCGTCGCAATTGCAATCGCAGTTGCAAAAAGACAGCAAAGCGAGGAGAAGAGAAGAATGAATAGCGAATAATGGCGTGAGCGTCGGAAAAGCCGAAGAAAATGGATAAACCCCGGCAATTGAAGATGGCGATTATGCGCCCTGGAGCTAAAAATTAGTTTCCCCCCGACAGGTACAGTTGCGACCACTTTTTTCCAGGGGCAGAGAGACACCTAATAGGGATCTCGAGGGGTAGAAGGGTGTTTATGTACATAGCTCTAATTGCACGTTAGAACTAAAGTGGGGCACATAGAAAGATTTTATATTTCTCTCTCTAATTCTTCAAGCGCCACGGACATAGAATCAGACCCGAACCCGATAGATCAGATGGATCGGAGTTACATTGTGCATGGCAGGGCATGGCATCCACCACGATGCTGTGCTCCGGGGAGGACACGCAAAATGAGTGCTGAAAAATCGGGGCCGGGCCTTTGTAAGCCTGCGGCCCTGTTCCGCGGGGCTTTGATTGGGTGTGAAGCAGAGTAAAATGGGTCTTTTTGGGTCCAAATAGGCCCTAAAGTAGTCGGGTTAGGGTGTGATTGGCTGATGTGGTGGTTTGACAATGCCCATTTTTTCTCGATAAGACGAGATTTCGAGGTTGTCCGTGGAGAACGGCGAGCCTAATCGTGGCTGTATGTGGTGGTTTGCAGGTTAATTGCAGCCGCAAGGCTGGGATTATGCAAGTCATTGATAGCCATGGTCCTTAGTAGTTAGTTAGTTATCGGTGCTAATAGTAGTTGAGTCATCGATGTTAGGGTAACTAACTAAGTCGCATACAGGCTTGCTAAGCGGATTACTGTTTACAAAGATCTTTCGTCAGACTGAAGGCATACACATTCTGCGATGATTATCGTAATCTCACGACAGATAGGTTATACTCATTAGCGAGAGATATTCTTTGCTTCAAGCCCAAAGGGCCTCGGTTCCTTTCCATTACGAACATACACGTCCAGTTGCAGTTCAATCTATAGGTCACATTCATCCACCCAACACTCCCGCGCATTAAACTTGAGAACTTCATTCCCACAGGCCCACCAACCAGCAGTTAAATTCCTCGCAAAAACTTCAAGCGCAGAATACGACTGCATCCCAGCATCCACTCCATGCACTCCATCATCTTTTAAACTCTCATTCCTGGAATCTCGATCCAAAAAGAAAACCCTCTCAAAAACCTCCCTCAGATTCGGTTTCCGCGAATGTAAATCCGGGACCGCGGCAATGACTCGTCTTTTGATACCAGCCGGATTGATACCCAACAAATCATTCCCATTCTCATTCTCTTGCGATGTCGAGGTCGAGGTAGAGGTGGAGGTACTACCCTCAACCTCGTCCACGGTCCTTTCATTTTGATATTGATCAGGCCGCCCAATAACCAAAATCTCATACGGTTTCCTCCAAAGCCCATCAACAGCAGAAACAGGCCTCCCGTCAATCGTAGTTTTAACCCAAACCCACTCCTCAAACACCCGGAACCCAGTACTGCTCAGGGCATCGTAAGCAGCGCGGCGCGATTTTTCGGCATTTGTGATCCAAATAGCTGCCAACGATGCATGACTTGCCGCGGACGTTTCTGGGAGACCAGATTCAGATACTTCTGCAGCGGAATCTTTCTCAGATTCGGGGGAAGGAGAGTTGGTGTGAAAAGGATAAGAATGCACACGCAGTATATCCCGAAGTCTCTGCGTTAAAGGCTCCATCTCCGAGTAATGATGAACCTGGTAGTGCCCACTCCGTTTGACGGAGCGATTTGGCCAGGGCGGGTCGAAGAGAAGGAGGTTGAATTTTTGGGTGGTTGGGATTGCGGGGATTGGATTGTTGAATGTGAGGGCTTCAGTTTCAATTTCCGGGAAGGAGTTTGGTTTGGGTTCTGGTTGTGAGAGGGGGAGAGTGCAGAGGATGAATTTGGCGTTTGGAGGGATAATGTACTCGATATCATCGCTAGAAGCAGAAGCGGACGAGGAAGAGGAACGGATTGCGAGAGTGGCACTCTTATCAGAAACGTTCTTCACGATACTCCCGTTCAAATCCGAGAGTGAGTCGAACGAAGTAACAGCCGTAGAAGATAGAATCACCGGTGGCATTTTCATGAAAGTCTCTCCCCCAGTGGAAGCTTGAGAAAGATGGTCGTCTCCGGCGATATCTTCATTCCGTCTCTTCCTCGCACAATTAACCCTCCTCCCAGCATCCCGCGTCGAGGTCTCCAATTTCCGCCGCGATTCATCATCACAAACACATCTGGGGAGACACCACCGACCTCCATCACAAGTTTCATATTCAGTCCGTAGAATCTCCAAGGCAGATTCAACAAGCGGCTGTATAAACTCCCCATGAAAGCGCAGCTCACTCGACAGGATTCGTTCGAGGACTTTTGCACGTGCAGCATGGGACTTTGGTTCCGTTGATGGGAAGGGGGTTTCTAGTGGTGGTGTGGAGAGAAGGCATTTTCTTCTTCTGTTGGCTTTGCCCCGTGATGTCGAGGAAATATCTGGTTGGGGACGACTTTGGTCCCGTTTGCACGATCCTGATTCCTGCGCGAGGGCTATGGAATGTGGCGTGTCGATGAGAAAGATTGTGTTTTCTGCATTGTGGTAGAGGATGGCAGAGTCCTGGGTTGGGGACTGTGTCATTCTAGTTGTGTTTTGGTCATGATGTTACTGGTTTGGGCTGGTGGGAATATTATAACGCGAGAAGATGACGGTGGATCTGAAGGGTGAGGTGAACTTGCAAGACGCTTGGCGGTCGGCGGCCGAACCGTGAATGACCTGGGCGAGGACGAGGTAAGCTTGACAGACTAAGCTGTCCACCTACAAAATCTGTACTCCGTATACAAACTACAATCAAAACTCAAGCTCATAGATGCATAAGATAAATTTGTCCATCGACGCCCCTCCACTCCACTCCCATAGCCACTAAAAACCACAATCTCAACCAACCCCAATGATCAGATCATTCAACCACACACAACCCATAAAAATATCAAAATCAAAATCACACCAGAGAAGAATGAGAGAAAAAAAAGACAAAGCATGAAGAAAAATAAAAAAAAGAGCTCATAGATCACAAAATACATGGTCATTCGAAAACGCTGTCTCCATGAAGATACAGACCCGACTTTTTTTGGTAAGATCCACACACCCAACAAAACAGATCGAATCTTCTGATCGCATACTCCATTTTCCCCCCACGCCAGACCAGCGATCCAGCGTCTGGTGGCAGGCGCGGAGGACGAAGGGGGGGGGAAGCGAAATGCATGATTGGAGACGAATTTCCGATTCGCAACATAGCAAGAGGAACCCGCTGGAAATCTTCATGATGAAATGGCCACAAGATAAAGGTGAAACGAGGAAATGAATTTATACAGTAGATTGAAGCAGGAAAGATTTGATTAGAAAATCATTTGCCGAGATCAGCGCTGAAGGAGAGTGTTAGCAGGTATGTTCATTATTAGATAAAACGGGGAATTATCTTACCCGTCCACGTCGACCTCCACCAGTCTGGCCCTGCACCGGCTGTGCCTGGGCGTAGAACTGTTGAGGATATTGGTACATTTGGGCTGGGTTGACCACGGGGCTGAACTGCTGTGGAGAGTAGCCAGACTGACCCGGCATGGCATTCGTGCTCATGGCGCCTGGCGCAGCGGACAGCTGAGTCTGCAGAGAGCGCAGGTTCTCAACCGATGGCGATGCGGCTGGGTAGCCGAAGTTGGCCCCCGGCATGCCTTGGTACATACCGCCAGGAGAGACACCACGTGCTTGAGTAGCCAGATAAGCCTGGTACTGGAGCTGCTGCTGAGCGTTGGGATCCTGGAAACCGTTCATTCCTCCCAGCCCGTTCAGATGGTTGCCAAAGCCATTCATGCCGTTAGCTCCGTAGCCGTCAAGAGGAGCGTTGTTCTGATCAGCGGAAATGGGCCGCGAATCAGGAGTCTGGGCAAGCATGTTGGAGCCGAACTGGCCGCTGTACTGGCGCTCCATAGGTGGCTGTGCCGGGAAGTTGGTGCTTCCGTGGCGGGAGGATTGGCGGTGCTGCGACTTTTCAGGGGTAGAAGAGTCACGAACGTGGTGGTGCTCCCGACCATTACCACGGGACGAAAGGCCAACCTCGTCCATCAAACGCTTGTATCCCTGGCTTGGCGATGCCTTCAGCTTGGTAAGAACCTTGGACACGTTCCTAACGACCTCGGATCGCATAGACTCGTCAAAGAAGGGGGTGGTAAGGACCTTGAAGATCAAAGTAGCTCCTGAAGACTGATCACTCAAGATCTTTTCCAACACCTCATCGCCAGGGCTGAAGAAGAGCGCCTTGAGAACGATATCGCGAGCCTCGGCCTCATTGCGCTGGTTAATCACCTTGAGAACGGTAAGGTATGCAACCTTGTGGGTGCAAAGGTGCACCAGATGGGGCACGAGTCTGGGAGCAAGCACGGTTCGGCGATGGGGGAATGTACAAGTGTCGAGGAACCAGGTGAGAAGCAAAGCACCGTTGGCATTGGTAGCCAGCTGCACACTGTGAAGAACAATAGCAGCAGCAAGGGCCCGCTGCTGATCCTTGGTAGAATGGTGGCTTTCCAAGCAAGCCCGCATAGCTCGGGCACCGAATCGGCCCTGAGCAACCTCCCACATGCGGCTCAGCATGGTCTCGAAGATAAAGTCATTGAAAGGAGCACCGAATCGAAGACAGCACTGCAACACGTAGTTTCCATACTGGTCGAGGAAGAGTGGCACGGTGTAGGGGCGGAGTGCATCGACAATCATGTTCATCTGAGCAGGGGTCTTGGCAACGTCGATAATCTTCTGCGCAGCCCACGTTCCGTTCTTATGCACACCGATTTCAGCAAGATGAGGAGCAATGTGAGCCAACATCTGTTCCTTGGTAGATTCAGAGCAAAACTCAAACAGTTTCTGGACAACAGTGTTACCGAGATAGTCAGAAGACAGCTCAGCGATCTCAGGGAGCATAGCGCTGGCAGTCTCTTCAATCTCTTGGATGGAGCAAGCACCGTTATCGATGCGCTTACGAATATCACGCAGGCGAGGGGCATCAAACATGCGGGTCTGGCTGGGTTCTGAGACCGAAGGAATCTCATCTTCATAAGCCTGGAAGGCAATGGCACTCTGGATGGTAGCGTTGATGTTCCGTGAATCATCTTCACTAGCTCCAAACTCATGCACAATTTGAATCATCTCCGGCAGCAGATCAATCAGAGCAGGAATCTGAGGGACAGCACCAAAGTGACTCACTTGGTCGATACCTTCAGAGACAATGCTAGACTTGAAGTTGGGGTCCGGAGTAGGGGATGACTGAATGCCATTGGCACCAGGGGTACCAGCTGCAGAGGTCCCAGGAACTTTAGCATAACCAATTCGCACAGGTCCGGCGCCAGGGAAAATCTCCTTGCCGTTCAACAGTGACTTGGCCTGCACAGCACTTTCGATACGTTCAAAGTTGACAAAACCACAATTCTTGTGCGTCAGCACTCGAGTAGACTCGATCTTGCCGTACATGCCAAAGATAGCATCGAGAGAAGTGACCGTAGTGGAAACAGGAATGCTGCCAATCCACAAGGCCCGAGTTGGACCATCTTGGTTGTTCTCATCTGCCAGCTCTCCCGTTGCCTGAACTCCAACTGCAGGGCCACCAGCTGCGCCAAGATGCATTATCTGAACCGCCTCGGCGAGGTCATCATACTCGCCGTTTTCTGAAATATGCAAGTCCGAAGGAGTGAAGCTGTTGTCGAGGCGGGAAGGCGTGGCGAGGTAGTTGCGGATGGAGGATCGTTGAGGAGGGGCCTCCAGAATACCAGCAGTCCGTGCTCGAGGACGGTTGACAGAGGCATGGCTGGCAAACGCCTGAACAGCCAGATTGTGCTGATGAATCTGCGCCTGGGTGGCGGCAAGCTGAGCAGCCGTCGCAGCGGCCGAGGGAGTCAATGTACCCGAGGGAACTCCCGTGTAGCGACTCTCATACTCCAGATCCTCATCATCGGCATACTTCTCCTTCGCATTGACTGAGTACGACCGGAACCGATTGTTGCTCTTCATCATAGCCAGCTCAGCCAGGAGTGGCGGCAGCCCAGATGCTTGCTGCTGCTGTTGATGGTGAATCAACTGCTCCATGGAAGGTCGTGCGAGGGAAGCTCGCGGTTGCTGGGGGGTCTCCGCAAGCCCGAGGTAGTCCAGGGTTCTGACATCGGCGGTATCCTGAGAGAAGGACGACTGGCTTGGTGACGCCGGGCCCTCCGACGAGCGGATGCTTGTCAAAGTAGTGGCTCTGTCGCGACCAGTGGACCAACCGGATGAAAAGACAGATGAGCCGAAAGGACCGCCAGTTCCGAGGAGACTGTTTCGCTGCGGCATCGAGCCAGCTCGAAGACGGGACAGCATGGTTGGGTTGGGAGCCGCAGCCGAGCTGTGAATACCGACACTCGGGTCAATGCCTGATACACCGGGAGGTCGGAAGGGGCTTGTTGAAGGAGTCGGACGGGAGGTCTGCGACATGAACGGCTGCTGAACATCCATCTCGTTGAGGGTGCCCATCGGTGGGAATCGAGAGGGCACAGTGCCAGCTCGAGCCCGGCGGCCCGAACCAGTCATTGAGCCATTGGTCGTGGGAATAAGATCGGGAAAGCTGTCCTGACTAGGCGACTCGGGAATGTTCTCGCGCAGCGGGGTCGAGTGACCACTAGTCGGGGGACCCCAGATACTGGTGGGAAGACCTTCCTGAGCTTGAATCTCGCGGGCGCTGTGTCAAGCGGGAAGCGTCAGTCAATGTGTTGTGATAATTTGCACAACTTCGCATGTCATAGGATGAACTGCTTACCGCTTCGGGTAAAGACGTGTCCCCAACTCATGAGAAGGGGAGCCAGCCCCCAGTCGCGAAACACCGATCGACGTGGATGAGCCGAATGGCGCCTTGGTAGTTCCCGGGCCAGCCAGATCACTCGGGGAGCTTCGCCCTGTGGAAGTTCCCGACATGGACTGTGTGGTTGGGATGTAGTTGAAACTCATCTGTCCTTCAGGTCGCGAAACCGGTAACATTATGAATTATGTCCTTCTGCCTTTCGCCAAACGCAGTCCACTTGAATTCCCCACTCTGAAACCCAGCGCAGATACCGGAAGGGACTGTCAGAGTCGATCAACTCGAGAAAAAGTGGAGGTCAGACAGGGTGGTGCAGCGCAAACACCATGCACTGATGGATTCGAGGGAGATCGTAAGGATGTCGAAGGAACCGGCGATACGGCGAGGTAGGTAATAGCGGGTACAGTCTGTAGAGGATATGCAATGTCGAGGTCAGTCGGGGAGTTCTTCGAGGGCGCACTCGATGGTGGATCGGCGAATGGCTCCTTGATGGTAGAGGAACGGAGGGATGAGATGGAAGGAGGGGTTGACAAAGGGCTTCCACTGCAGGCCAGACACGACAAGGTGGGGGGGGGAATAAGGAATGAAAGAGTGGGTTCTTCTCAAAACTGACCGAAAAGAACGAGGTATGCTCACAAAATCTCTCACGACTACAATGTCCTGACTGCCTGACGATCTTCGGTCCGTGTCCCCAAACGCGACTAGATCAACCCGGTGTCGGAATCACCAAAAAGCTCACGTTTTCGCAGCGGTCGTCTAAAGAGAGGGGGACGCGGCTAAAAGTGAAGCATGGAAGAATTGGAAAATGAGTCCACAACCAAAGAGCGCCGAGTGAGGACTAGAAAGAACACGGAGGAGGATGACGAAGAGGGTTTCGGGAAAGGGATCGAGGTGGCTGGCGGACGAGTTTAGTTTGCGCGGCTCCCGGGGGGACTTAAGGGAGAAGAAAGCGAGGTCAGGGAAAAAAGGAAAAAGGTGTAAGACTGACCGAAATAATCGCACAAGAGACGAATGCAGAAGAGAAAAAAAAAAGAGGAGTGGGAAGAAAAGGTCACGAGGAGAGAGAAAAGGTGAAGAGAGAAGTTGAGTAGTTGAGAAGTTGTGGAGGAGTCCGGATGTTCGAGGAGGTTTGGGGGAGTTTGGCAGTTTGGCAGTTTGGGGCCTTGTGGTTGGTTGTTCTGTGGCTTCTTTTCAGCTTCAATTCCCACAATCCAATTGTCCCCTCCCAGATGGTCCGGAAAGGATATACGGGGGAAAAACAATAAACTAGCTATCAATAATGAATAAGAAATTGTCAATTAACAGATAGGTGTTCTTTTACAGGCTATAGAAGAGACTGTGAAGATACTGTAGGCTAAGTCTATGACTGGCTGTATGTTGATACATACTCCTTACTACATTTGTACTATTTTTCTACCAAACAAGCGATTCAAGTCGGTAATACTAACCCATACACGTCCCTAGGGTTCATCCAACGGCTTTCATCGAACATGCATCATCTATGATCTCGGGCAGTCGGCACAGCCAAGTGGATTCCCATCGATGTCATCGTTTTGGTGGTCCCAAACAATTCAAGTCTGCCTGGATCCCTTAGGGCCCGCAGTGAACACTCATTTACATACACTACTCCCCTCCTCAGAAGTTCCCTACAAGTGCCGAATAATCCCTGTTGGTCCCTAGTCCTCCCCCGACATTCCGGTCGGCACAGAGTGGAAAGCCAGGTCTGTCATAAGGCGTGTGTTTCGTTCTTCGGGAAAACATGGCATGCTCGGTGAAGCACCAGCGTGGAAAACAGACACAGAGCCCCGCATTCCCGGAGCGTCATGCCTCAATAGTCGACTCCATAGAGATCATGGAACACAAGAGGGGATGGCAGACGGACTTGGCCGGAGGGATCAGATACTCATTCATTGCCTCGAATGCTGATATCAAGGCCCTGACTCGACGAATGATGCATTTGCCCATGCAAGGGGAGCAACTGTCATGGATGTTTGGAGCGTTGAGTGGATGCGAGCAAGGGATGGGTCAGGTACGTGTTCTTATCCTTGTTCTAGGAGTATGGTCAACCGAGTTGAATGAACAGGGTAGTCAAATAAACATGATATCCAGGTCAGGCCATCGGTGAACTGGATCACTGTACTCGATCAGCCTCGAATCATTGTTTCATCTCAAGATGACCTCCAATGCGTCGGAGAGAACGGCGTAGTGGGTACGGAACACCCGGCTGTTTGAATCGTGTATGCTGCAATGTACAGTTACCTGCAATAATAGATAGTCATGGAGAGTGGGATAGAATACTTCGTACTCGGCAACAATCTGTAGGTATCAGTTCATGGCTGGCAGAGACAATAAGAGTAGAACAGTAGTGAGGAGTATATTATTAGTTGAACCAGTCGAGGACGACAACTGGTCGTAACGGTTAGCAGCCTGAGGCAGCATAGACGCCACGCAAAAGGGTCAGCCACACTGCGATCTCCGTTTAGCGCGTTTCTGTCCGGTTATTCATCGCTCAACAGCCCAAGATATCGCCTTCACCCGATGTCGCGTGCGTTTTATCAAGTCAAGCCGCGCTGATTATACTACTAAACCCATCAAACTCCGTTTCCGACCGTGATTTTCAACTCCAGCCCGCGTCTGATGCCCGACTGACTATCGACAACGCGATCGCCCGACAGCCAAATCTACCCTCAAGCTCTTGCGACATGGCAGACCTTATGGAAGACGACCCATCCTCGGTACTCCTGTCTTCGGAAGAGGAAACAGAGGCAGAGATGCCCGTGGAGTCTCTGGTTTCAGGTCGTGCGAAGCGAAGCACCGCCGGTCGGCACATGTCCGCCCTGATCGATGCGGCTGCAGACGACGATCTCACACTGTTATTCGAGGAGGTGGAAGATGATAACGAGTTTGCTATCGATGCAGAAGCCGCCGAGGAGGAGGACCTGGGACTCGATTCTTCCTCCGAGGACGAGGACGACCAGGGCCCCGATGCACAGAACGACTACGAAGGCGAGAAACAATTACAAAAGGAGGAGCGCAAAAAACGCCGAGCTCAGAACGACCTTCGGTTTCAGACACTTCGCAAGCGAGTCAAAATCGATCCTACCGCCGTATCATCCATACCTGCTCCCCCGCCCCGGCCGAAGAAGAAGTCGGAGCGCATCTCGTGGCTGCCCACGGTGGAAGATGGACCGACTCGATCCTCCTCGCGTCGACAGACGATGGTGAACAAGGAACTTACGCATGCGCGTTTGAAGGATAGCCAGGAGAAGCGTATCAGGATCATCGCTACGATGAAGGAGGCTGAGAAGCGGAAAGCTCATCTCAAGCCAAAGGAGATGACCCAAGAGGATCACCTTGCAGAAGCTGCCAGGGTGGAGCGGACCAACAGCAAGAGTCTCAACCGATGGGAGCTATCGGAGAGGAAAAAGGCAGAGGAGCGGAAAGCTAAGATTGAGGCACTACAGAATCGCCGACTCGAGGGTCCTGTTCTTTCCTACTGGAGTGGGGTGGCTACGTGGGTGGATGGAAAGCTTACGAAGGTGGGCAAGGTCGAGATCAAGGCGAAACCCGAGAAAGAAGAGCCCCGCAAGAAGAAAAAGGACAAGGACGAGAAGACTGCCACGGAGTCACATGGTGCGCAGAGCGCTACGCCTGCTCCAGTGCCGCAATCGACCACTGCGGCTCCTGGAGATGATTCTGTTTCTGTTCCAACTGCACTACCTGGCGAGCCTGGAGCTGTCCCAGCATCTGAAGGAAAACCTCAATCAGAGACGCCGGTTCCTACGACTTCAACGCCCGACAACGCCGTGAACCCGATACCCACGCAAGAACAGCCCAGCAAGCCCGGCGAAACCCCCTCCGAGCAACCAGCAGCCGCTTCACAACCGGTTGAGAAGGATGAAAACAAGATTCCTGAACAACTGCCGGTCGCCGAGTCGGTCGCCGAGTCCA
Organism: Penicillium sp. PF1803; assembly: GCA_023626575.1. Lineage (NCBI taxonomy): Eukaryota > Fungi > Ascomycota > Eurotiomycetes > Eurotiales > Aspergillaceae > Penicillium > Penicillium sp. PF1803. The sequence goes on from JAMAGZ010000026.1 coordinate 259,473, forward strand.
TAGCTTCAAAGAAAGAGGAGGCCGAGACTGGGGAGCCAGAAACCCAAGCTGATCCCTCCAAGGTCTCTGAGAAACAACTTGAGCCTGGCGAGACTATCGCGGGTCCCCCATCTACTCCGCCCACCGAGCAAGTCTCGACAGAAAAACCTGCAGGGACATCTTCAATACAGAAGGTGGAAGAGAGGTCAGAAGAGAAACCAGATGTGATGGACATCGATTCCGGATCGGCGACTGAACCCATCAAGGGTGATGGGCCAGCACCACTTATCGAGCAAAAATCTCCCGCAGCTACCGCGCCCAACAGTAGCAGCACCGACACGGATGCACAACCAAACTTTGGAGATGTCTCTCACACCACCTTGGCATCAACCACTACACAACCGGTGACAGAACACGTTACACCTGCGGCCGCCGCACCCGCACCCGCACCCACACCCACGCCTGCAGACCCTCAAGCCCCTCCAAGCAATGCAACTCCCCTGCAAGCTACGCCACCCAATATACCCGAGACCCTAGATCAAGGCGTCGACCAACCCCAGCAGCCACAGCAGGGACCACAAGGCGACCTACTTCTTCAGCAATCAACCCAATCACAAGAGCCGATATCAGCGCCAGTACAACCAGAGATACCCCGGCCGCCGCCAGTCATCGAGCATACAGGGCGGAACTTGACGATTCTGGAGAACTTCGACGATCGGACCGCGCACAGCAAAAAGTTCAGCATGTACTTTAACGCAAAGAAACCACCGCGGTTGACCAGTACGTGCACACCCCTCTACACCCTAGTCCTAGTCTAGGATTACCCCACTGCATCCGAATCCGCTTCATCTATCATTATCATGTTATCAAAATCACACATAACCAGCTAACCAACCAACCAGAAATCTCATCCTCCCTTTGCGTGATCACATCCCTACCCTCCCGCTACCGCGACCCCGAGACTTCCCTCCCATATGCAAACTCCTACGCCTACGGGCAGATCCGCCGGATGCTTTCGCAGGGATACATCTGGAGCTCGATGCTGGGCTGTTTCGTTGGACCTGGTGGGACTGCGGCGCGCGGTGTGCCGGATCGGTTCCTTGGCATTAAAACGAAAGCTGGCGAAGATGCTGAGAAGGAGAAGGAGAAGAAAGAGGAGAAAAAGACGAATGGTGGATCTGCTGGTGATTCGAAGGCTGATCCGATGGAGATTGATGCCAAGTGAACTGCGCTGGACTGAACAGTGTCTTTGTGTACGATATATGTCATAACTAGCCCCTGTCTGAGCCTTTAACTGTATAGATACCCATTCCGCCCGTTGGAAACAAGGCCAGACCATAACCACAACCACAAACAATACTGTACTGTACTGTACTGTACTGATACCTTAATCAAACCCCGAGCCAAGAGCCGGTAATCATTCAGGCCCCGGGATAAACTTAGCCCAGCCCTATCTCCACCATGCAGTCATAGACTGACTCATTAGACTACAGTATAGACTCTATCGAATGGATAGGGCGAGCATACCCAAAGGAACACAACCCCTGGTAAACACAAACGATGAGTTTTTAACAACCCCACATTAACCAGCACTGCAGCAGTTAAAAGCTTTTCAAGACTTCTCTATGATGTCTTCCATACCTCTCCCGAGTCCCCCTGTGTAGCTCCCGGAACCCCTTCCGTTTCGTCCCAGGGAACCAAAGCCACGGAAGACGACGGGAGTCAAAAATAGCAGTGACAACCCATAGTTCCTCCAGATTGAAAGTTTGCAAGGGGCCCGAATCCAAGACATGACATTATGAATACCGAACTCTGCCTAGGCTGCGAGTTTATTATTTGATGTGTGTGTTGTGTTGTGTTGTGTCATCATAGCATACTACGCAATCGAGTAAATCGTCTTGCGTCGACGAGTGGTTCACATTGCGTAGATTATCAATAACCTTACCGACTGTATCAACTGACTTTGTATACGTAGGTGCTACGTGGTAGCAGAGCAGGTGGTCTAAACGAGACACTGTCCGAACTCAAATACAGTGTACTCACTACCACTATGCGTCGGTTAACTCAACTAACTAGGCTACGGGCATTATCAGATGGATGGTACGCTTAAATCTTATCCAATATCCAGTGATTCTAGAACACCGCCGGGCTAGACCATACAAGCAGAGCTGGCCTAATGATTCAAGTATGTATTCAGTCCAGCAGAACACATCACCCATCTACACACCCACACCTCACGAAACGGATGATCGACGCCTAGCACCAGCAAAGCGCCGAATAAAGCGCCTACGGCACTTTAGACAGGGTTATTGAAAGTGGATAGTTCTACATTCTAGTACACTCGTTTTGCCTCACTACTATGTATAAGTGTTGACGGACCTACTAACTAGGCTAGAGTGTATCTTATCGAATTGTTCTATGCTAAATTCTAGAATTCTAGATCATCTTGGTTATGGAACTCGACGTGTCAGGGATGTGTCGCGGCTTAGAACTCACGGGCGTGTGTGTGGGGTGTTGGCTTGGTCCAGTGTCCATTGTGGCGACTGGCTAGGTACTCCACGGCCAGTCTGGGCGGCGGTCGGATGTTCTTGGATTATGCAATTCTCTATTTACCCCTCGGATCTTGGAGCGAAGATCTCATCCGAGTGTTTTTCGTGGATGGGTGCTTGGTGGTTTGGTTGATGTAGCGGTGTGGAACAACAATGGTAATGGTCATTGTTATGGTATGAGATGGATAATGGATTTCAAATAGCGTCATGGAGGTTGGGAATGAGATGAACTATTAGATTATTCTTATTTTATCTATTTCCTTTAGGTATTGATGGTGGAATTATTATGATTTTTGGGATGTTGTCGTGATTATTGCCGTTGGTGTTGACTGCTATTATGACATTTCCCTAAAAATGATGAATGATGTGTCGTGATCAAGTATGCATCAATGGTCTACTACATACGGAGTACATACTGTACTTATGGCAAGATGAGGTGATCTGATCTATATTATCCAATTCACCCTGTCATGCTTCATCGAATCCTCCGATCGCGCCAGTTTCCCCCGATCACGCCAGAGCTGAAACGGAGAGGGGAGAGATACTGTACACTACAGATCAGACCCTACTGCAGGTGAACCGGCTAGCGCGTTCCTGTAGAATATATTGTAGAATATATTGTAGAATATTATTGTAGATTGCCCCTCCTAAAACCGGGTATCTCGGGGCCTGGGGAACTTAGAAAGCGCGTCGTGTCGTGGTGTCCGAGCACGAGGGGCGCGTGCGGATCTAGAGTTCTAGACTGGATCAGCGTGGATCAACGTGGTACTGCAGGTAATGTATAATTGGCGAGGATGGTGTGAGTACAATGTACTCCGTACATAGAGGGGATTAGAAGGTATCGAAAGCGAAAAATGATGGAGATTTGGGGAGAGGGCGAAGATAATTATAGAAGAGAGACAGTTACATTAGGTGGGATGTATAACTATACTCCGTAGTTACTACGTGGATTAAAAGGCAAGTGACTCCGTCCTAAACATAGAAAATAGAACTGCGTGCGGAAGGTGAGTCAGCGGTCTGGACTTCCTAGGTTGGAAGGGGGGACCTTACGGACAGAATGATTGGGTGTGATCACTGTGATGGGGGAGAGTCGATTGCGTGGAAGAGGGTAGATCTGAGATCAATAGAGAGAAAAAGTCTGGGTCATTTTGACTACTGTTCAGGTGGAGTACTCCGTAACTTCCAATGTTAGGTCAATAGGAAATCTTCTCCCACACTGATGTGTAAGTTAGGTACCTTCGTGGAGGGGTAGGGGGAGAAGATCACCCGAAATGGTTCGAGAGTCTAGACTTCTCAGGTCTGGACTCTGGATTGTCGTTCTCCGAGCACATTTTCGTTTCGGGTCTTATTTATACAACTCTCTTTTTCCCTCGTCGATTGAGAATACTCTTACAACTTCCATCCTCTACGCTTACACCCTCTTTATATACCCTGGTCGGATCTTATCCTACTTATCATCTTCCCTTTGATGGGTAGAAATTTCCATATCTTCCGCATTTCAAGTTTCCGGTATGTTATCTCTCTTTTACACCTGCTTATCTCCCCCCACTCACACGCCGGCGATCCGACCGAGGCCCAACCCGATTATCCTGCGTGACACCACCAATCTGCTCCTACTGGAGACTGTTAAATTGTTAATTCGTTAGTCAACTCACTAACCAGCTCCCCTTATCAGGACCCTCACGTCCCCCCGGTCTTTTCCTTCATCGATCTGGTTCCCCAGAAGACTTGATCTTTCCGACGGGAGAGTCCAGTAGATAAAAGACGATTTGATATGAGGAACAACCCGATGACTACTATATGACTACTGCTTATCCCCCGCCTACAAACTACAAACTACAGTACTATTCTACAATCCTCTTAACGGGTCATTCTTGGTTCAACCTGCACCATCCCGTCCACTCTACCTACCTACCACTACCCACCACTCCTACACTCCTACACTCCTCCCACCAAACTTGACAAGGCAAATACCTCATACCGGCAACAAATCCCTCAACTTACTCACCTCCTCCATTCCTGCGAATCCCGCAATCTCGTGCTCCACCTGGCGCAAGGTACTCCGTACCCTTACCCTAAACAAAGGGCTCGCCTCCTGATAAGGTACCTAAGATACCTTAAAAAAAAGGGTATATTGGGAAAAGTGGCTTCACCGCCACATCAGCTACAATAATGACTCAGTCCACGACCTCCCATCATCGTCGCTCCCCTTCCTCTCCTCATACTATCATCCCCAAGTCCAAGCCCGCTTTTCGTCCTGGTCTCCATCGTCGTGGGACCTCCGGTGTCAGCCTGTCCATTTCCAAGCTGGGCTCGGGTCATCATCATCATCATTCTTCTACTTCTACCCGATCGCATTCACGGGGAATCAACAAGGCCGACGACGACTTTGATATGGCCGCTAGTTTTTTGAATTTTTGGTATGTTAGATTATCTCTTTGGTCTTCCATTCTTTTTCTTTTTTCGGGGGGACCTCTTATCTTTGCCCAGTCCCCCTGCAGCCCTTGTCCTGCCCCGTGCATGCCGGTTGCCGTCATTTCAGCGGTGCATGGATCCTCAATCCTGATGGTCTGGTCTTTAAATAGACTGAGACCTGGATCGATGGGACTGATCTTTATGATTCATACACTTAACTCTCGATTGAGATCTGGGGCTGACTTTTATATCTTCTGTTTATAGCGCTATGTGTGAGCGTCAAATTACTATCCCCAACAACACTATTCTCTACTGCAGTGAAACGTATGTTATCTCCAGTATCATCGTCTTCCCTATCTATACATATGCATCTATCCCTCTATTGTTTCTCAATGCCCTCGATTGATCCAATACACCCTCAATACTCCCCACATATCCCCCTATACACCTCAATCTCCAATCCAATCCAATCCAATACTAACATCCCCTCCAGCTGCCGCCGCAAAGACTCCGCAAAACCCCTCTCAGCCTCTCTCCCATCAACCTCAACCCTCTCCACCAGGATGTCCACCACCAACACCAATACTTACACCTACTCATCCACCTCTACCTCCCCACCAACCTCCCCTCCTCTCTCCCCACGCACCATAGTCGCCCCCATGACTCCAACCGTCATCTCCTCCTCCATCCCTGTCCCCTCCATCAGGATACCCGCCACCATCCACGACGGCAAGTCAGATCTCGACCCCACCGAATGGAAGCCCGTGTTAGGCGCCTGCACCAACAGCTCCAGCTCCAGCAGCACCAGCTCGCTGGCTACCTCCGACGCATGGGGCTATCTCTCCCGATTCCACGGCGGGTCTACCACCCTCCTCGCGCGCCGCTCGCACCGCAGCACCACTAGCTTGTCCACCCTGGACGTCGGCGCTACACCCTCGCTCACCCACGCTCCATCCGTCGCGTCCTCGGTGTCCAGCACTGCGTCCTACGAGCACGAGCACGACTCTGAGCTTGGGCACCGCCCGCTCCCACCGCGCCATAACCCTTTCTTCTCGCTCTCGCATGCTGCGGAGAAAGGTATGGCATTGGTGGTTCCGCATGTTGAGGCTGTTGCTGTCCAGGATGCCGAGAGTGATAGTGGCTCGATTTTTCCGGCTAGTAGCTCGGTTTGGGCAGATGGGGTTACGACCACTTCTAAGGGTAGTGCGCCGATTACGGTTCGTGGGCGCGGTCGTGTGACTAAGGTTTAGTCCTACATATCAGGCCACAATCATTGTGCGTGAGCATTCGGTTTCGAGATGGGCATTGGGCTAGCTGCGCTTTTGAATGGGCGTGGGATTTGATTAGAAAGCGGTTTGTTTCGCTTTTTGATTATCCTCGCTCATGCTATGCTTTTGCTTTATTGCTGCCTTGTCTCGGGGCGGAGTGGGGTACAAGCGCATGGTATGCTCTTGAGCAGTGGGAGGTGTGGAGGTGGAGTATAGCTGTTGATGGTTGTTGATGGCTATGAGGAATAGTTAGGTGGAGTGAGATTGGAGATATAGATTTTCCTCCTCTAATTAAATTATGCATGTGCAGTGCACATTTATTCTGCTTGTGACTTGGTTCTTTTTTCCATCTTTTTGAGGACTTCGTGTGGTATCAAATAGTCTTTGGTGCCATGTACCGTACTGAAAGTACTGCCCCATGTGACAACCTGTACGGAGTAGTATGGGCGGCAAAGCCGATTGCTATGTATAGACTCTTCTACTATTTTCTTTCTATTCTACAAGGGCTCCCATGACTGCCCATCTCATCCCATTTAGTAGATGTCGTATTCTCATATATGTTTGAGTAAAAAATATGTCTACCCTTTAGATAAAGTAATGCAAAATACGAAGAAGTGAAGTAATACCTCGACATCTCAAACTCAACTTCGAATAACAGGTTTTGCCACTCGACGAGTATTTCAAAAGTACAAGGCAACGAGCCAGGGGAGGCCTGTCAGTTCCTTTCACTACTGGTATGGATGTGGAATTGTCTATAACGGGCTAATCACTCTGGTGGCTTGAGTACAACAAAATTTCTCCATCTAGATCTGATAGGAATTGATACATTCTTGTAAAGCGATTGTTTTTTCTAGCTCAAGCCACATTCTACACTTCAGAGGCAAGAATCTTCTCAACAGACTGCATGCCTTGTTCGACAGACTCTGATTTATCGGTTCTGTATCGTGAAACCCATCAGTATTTGATCTGTTCAATACAACAGCTAAATCTTATATCAAATCATACCTTGTCAGCATTCGAACATCAGTCTGAATCCTCGGTATACCGCTGTGATGCACACAAGTATGCGCAGTTCCGATCAGTCGCATAACGAGGTCCCATGGCCCCTCTAGAAGAGTTTATTAGTCACGAATTTGATAGATCCTGCCGTCAACGTATCGTCGACTTCAAAGTCGACTAAAATATGGATCCGGGAATCTTACCAACACGTGTTCCAGTGGCATGCATCTCATTCTTCAATCCTGATTCTCGGACAAGCCGCTGGACACCTGCGATTTCATGGGCGAAGGATGAAGCCGAAGATCCAATCTGATTATTCCACGTTTTACCATGAGATCAGTAATCGATATAAGATTGGCCATGCTTTCTTCAGACGAGAGTGTGAGCAATAGCATGCCATGCTTACCGGGACCAAGGAGAAGTCAGCAGTGACATAGGATGGAGTATCTGCGGTTGGTGCTGAGGTTGACATCGTGAAATTTGATAATGGTGAAGTTGTTGATTACTGTAGACCTTGGACTTTTCGATGGCCACTGACTCTCATATACCTAGACCAACCTAGCCGAGCGTCATGATGACCGGACTTTCTCATCAGCTGCCTCTGGAAGTTCTCCCCGTCAATCATTTAATTAGATATCCTAGATACCTCAAATCGCACATTGTCCGTAGACTGAAACATCTAATCTTGCTTCGCTACTTCTAGATCCAGCCTAGGCCGGAATCACATGCCTGTTCATTCCTGCGTGATATTATTAGACGATGCAAACAGGTGAAAATATATCTGGAGGAATACATGCAGAACCGAACAGGCTACTTTTTCCACTATATATCAATTTGTGGAGATGTACTCTGCGGGTGACTTGATATGAAATCATAATCTAGTCATTCTGCACTAATTGAATGGATGCGCTCCGCAAAAATTGGAACGGTTAGGGTTAGTCATCCTTGAGCAATTCCACCAGGAGCTTTAGGTACTACTAACGTATCTATAGCAGAATCAGGGTTTCTGGCCATTTAACGCATGATTAGTTATTAGTTACCATTTTCATCGACATCAGAACATGAAACAAGCCCTCAAAAATGGTAATGCGACAAACATGATGTAATGTTCTGGTCTCGTACCCTACGGTACATATAAAGCCTCCAGGGTGCCCCGGATATATCATGCAATGGAGCAGAACAAATATATTTCCTAACTTCTATAACTTGGAATTATGTATTTCATCCGCTACTCTATCGGTCGCGCAGTAGCCGCAAAGCATTCCTCTGCAACCGTTGCCAGACTCCAGGCCTCACATAACGCCCCTAGGAGGAACTACGCCACCTCACCGAATGAACTCGCAGATGACCGGAGAACGCCATACTTGTAGGTTCGCGCTTAGCTTTCGGCTGCATATGTTTGAAACAATGATGGGAGCTGACGAAGCGCTCTTTTCTAGGATATATGGGATGGTTGCTGCTGGAGCTGGAAGTATTCTCTATCTGTGGAGATTAGGAAATCAGAGAGCGAAGGCTGCCGCTATGCAGGGGATTCCGGGGGCGAATTCGGGGTATGTGACAAAGGCAGAGGGGAATGAATTAGTGGATTGGATTGTACGGTAGCAGGGGTATTCCACGCGACTTCCTATCATTCTTTTCTGATTCATCGAAGGTCGAACAGCGTGAATGGCTGTGTAAATACGTGGATGTCATCAGGTAAAAACATATACCCGTGAAGACCCTTATCAGATCATCATCTGTACCTAGATAAAATCTCCCGTTGACTGTGAACATGCAGAGTAAAATTCAAAGGTAATCTAGGGATGCTGTTGGGAATTCTTGAGCCTCGAATAATTACGAATGTGCCGAGGTATTCAGCTCATGTCGCTCTAGCAATAACCTTTGATTCTTATGAGACAAGCAGCCTCGTAGTAGCTCGAGTCTGATATATTGTTTTACTACGCTAGTATATAATATCCTCCCAAAATTGAAAGCGGGGCAGGATCACAAGCTTTGTCTGTACCTCCTCACTGACTGCTCTGCTTTTATTGCCGTCGAGGTCAGTAAAGAGCTCATATCCAAAGTCCTTGCTAGAATCGTTGAAGCGGAGCTTCTTGTCTAGCTTATCAATCTCTTCAATATCTGCCTTGCCAAGTGTAAAGGCGATGTCAAAGTTCTGTGTGATTCGCTCCGGCGACTTGGACTTGGGGATGACAGAACGGCCATGAGAGATGCCCCACGCTGAAACATTTCAGTTAGATTGCACAAGCTTAGACGTACAACGGCGTAGGTGGCTTACCCGAAGCAACTTGATTTGAAGTTTTGTTGTACTTCTGGCCAATCTCAATGAGTGTCTTATCGTTCACCAGCTGACCGTGCTCCTCACGACCTCCATAGATCTCATTCTGGTTGCCGAAGGGTGAGTATTGGGTGACATGAATACCCTTATCCTTGTGAAATTCCACGAATTCCTTTTGCTGCAGCCATGGATGACACTCCATCTGGTGGGACCGCCGGTACGGTGTCTGCTTCATTCAGGACACGCTCGACTTCCTTCTTGACAAAGTTGCTGATCCAATAGCCTTAACTTTGCCATCTTTGAGAAGCTTCTCCATAGCTTTGTAGGTCTTTATTCATCAATATATGTATTCTTTGAGATCGCGGTCAGGTGCAACTCACATCGACGTAGTCAACATCGGCGGTAATCATGCTCCCATCCTTGTCAGTGGGGAACATATCATCTCCACGCTCAAAAGCAACAGGCCAGTGCATCAAGAAAAGGTCGAGATAATCAAGAACCAGGTCGTCCAATGACTCTTGCAGTGCTGGGCCAACATCGTCAGGGTGGTGCTTGTTGTTCCAGAGCTTGCTGGTAACAAAAATCTCGCGCCGTGGCACGCCACTCTGCTTGATGGCCATTCCAACAGCCATTTCGGTGCCATAACTAGATATCGAGTCAGAGCGTACACCTTCGAGAGATAAGAAGCCTTTTATTTACCATCTCGCAGTGTCTATATGGCGATAGCCGGCTTGGAGCGCTACAAGAACCGCAGCTTCCTGGGCAGCCGCATCCTGCCATGTTCCCAGGAGCTGGGATTTGGGCACCGGTGTTAAGCTTGAAAGTCTTTTGTCCTTGAAACGCCATTTTTCCAGCTAGGGCCAAATAGTATACTTTTGTAATGATCATTTGCTCGCAATAATATGAGGAAAGATTTCCTGAGTCTACTTGAACACAATAATGGCCAGAGGCTATCTTAAATAACGTACAGTAGGTGGCATGATCTTGACCGCAAAATGATTAAATTTTCATGACATGAGCCTTATTATGAATTGGGGATTATTGTAGAATCTTGTCTGGAATACATCTCGAAAAGCAAGTTTGAAATGTTGTGACGTCAGGCAATAAGGATCTCGGGTGAGAGGTTCCTCGCCACGTCGGACGACCTGCACTAGATCATAGCTGTAGTGCGATTGTCTTGCTGATTTTTGATATACTCTTAGGTTATATCTTTCAAGGAAATCTCAGGCGGCTGCTATTTGTTGAAGCTAGTCTGCCGATCCTTCTCGGGTATATACCGTTTGTGGCTTTGACCTTGAGGGAGAGGGAGAGGGAGAGGAAAGTTCGTGGCCGCTCGATTCGCAAACGAAATAAATAACTATTTTTTTGTGTCTTAGGTTGGAACTATTGGCTAAGTTACCAGTGTAAAGGTCTGTAGAGAAAGTCAAAAGTGTTGCATTAAATATGTCTTGGTTCATCCTGCTCTCGTGTATATCTCGACCGTTTCCCGTGACCCCAAAACAGATATTTTCAAATCCCCAAGAAAAAGGAAAAAAAAAATCAATAAAGATACGTTCATGACTATTTCGGCATTAAATGAATCTAGGCAAATATTATGTTGAGAAATTTAGTGTCACATCGGTCCCGAGCTCAGGGAAAAATGCCTGAATGAACTCCTGACCGAGATGACCATAGGCAAAAGTGTCACCGCCAACCCCGTTCTCCACTGAGGCTGAGGAACTTGAAGCAACAGGTTCCGAGAGATCAGGTTTATACTCTGGTGCAGTGATATGGACCCCATCCGGTCCGCTTGGAAAGCACACTGCAAGTTCTTTCTTCAAGCTTCGGTCCTCTTCCTTGATTTGAATGACCGATCCCTTTCGGCTCTCGAGAGGTGAGAACCCAAAATAATCGTTGGTAGGAGGCTTTCCTTGCCCGTAAGGATGCGATGACAAGTCACTGACTTGGGATCCCATGGACGATGCCAGCCGACGAAGTGCCATGTCACACAGCTGCCATGCCCTGCGTGATGCAATGCTAGTCTCAGAGGTCCTGTGAAGCCAGCGGACACATTTCTTGGTCAAGTGCAATAGACTATTCTCTCCTTTGGGCATATGAATACTGCCGAACGAGATTTCAAGGATCATGATCGTTACTGCCTGCATGACGGAATGAAGAAGGCACCACCAGGGCCCATTTCGATGCGGCGAGATAGGGGCTTGGCTATCTGGGATCAAATGGGCTATCTGGGCGGCGGAATCCAAGGCTGATAGAGCCATCGCTTGGTTGAACTCCTGTTTCTTATCTGGTTGTGAGGCTTTGTGTCGACAAAGGCACGGCCGACCTAGTAAGATTCTTGCTCCGTGGTATTGGAATGCCAGTCGTATCTTCTCATTATAAGCAATATCATCAACTTCAACACAAGTAAAGTCCAATGCTCTGGGCAGTGTAGAGAACCAAAGATCAACCTTTTCTTGTATTTCAGCCAGCGTGTCCCGGAGATACGACCAATGTCGATTTAAATATCGGATCGCATATACACGATCGAGGACCTCTTGCGTCACCATTGTAAGATCGCAGGAATAAAGGAAGCATAGTCCAGAGTTGGGAGGCTGGTCTCGAAGCCATATGCGAGCTGTTCTCATATCTTCGGTACGTTCCGATCTCCCCACAGACGTTCCTGGGATATGTGAACTTGCCATGGCGACGTTGATGCGCTTATCGCGGAGAATCGGATCATTCAGAAGTAAAGCAGCAGATGGACCCAAAAGTTCAGTCTCGTTCCAAGGAAGCGGGAATGGTGAACTGCACATGCTGACTGAGATACAAGTTGGTCGACCTGTCATCATGCCAAGTTTGTTCTCAACGGCAAACAAGGACCACCAGACTCGGTTGCGAATCTCCTTGGAAATACTCGTGACGGCTTGGCTGTTGTTTTTGAGATTTATACCTAGAGATACCGCGGAGCGTATTGCCAATGCTGAAATTCTCCATGCTCTGTGCTATTGGTCAGTTTCATTCCCTAGAGTAAGATGATGCTACGTTACCTATGAATTTGGTCCGTCGAAAGCAGGTAGAAAGCAATTAAGCCCTCAACTTGGACTTGCTGAAGGTCTGGATGACAAAACAGGTCATCGCCATCCATACTTAGCATTCGCGCTCTGGTCAGGTAAACCAGATGATCTTGGACATCTCCACGCCAGTCCAGCTCAGCGACATGAGCGTAGTTTGCAGCGATAGCAAAAATCACATTCAAGATTGCCATCCATTTGTCACCTGGAAGAGCAAAGCTATCGAAGAATGTTCGGTACTGGTCACTGAACAAGGAACGATTAATGATGGGGAAATATGGATGAGCGACTAAGAGATAAGTTTCGAAAAGTTTGTCTGCCAGTGGACGAGGTGGAACCCAATATCTCTGCACTGGCTCAGATACCGTAATATCGAGATCATCGAGATGATAATTCAAATCATGGGGCTGGTCACTCATTATGCCGTCCTGAGTAGCCTCAGGGTTTCCGGCACTGTCTTTGCGGCGCGCATCCGCTGCCTTTTGCAGTCGCTGCATCCAGGTGATTTCGGAGCTCTTGCCAATATGCCCGGTGGCTCGGGACTCTTCAGTGAGATTAATATCATCTTCTACTTGATCCAAGGCATCTAACGACCCGACGGAGGATGCAGAACTCGGTGGTCTCTCCATTTCAGCTAGGGAAGAGGTTCTTGAGCGAAAGGTGTTCCCATTAGAGAGGTCGCTCGAGATGTATACCGGATCCAAGCGTTGCTAACAAGTCTCGAGTCAGTATTTGCCTAGAAATGTTTTCAACTGTGTGCATTTAGACACGAGCACACTTACCAATACATCTTTGATCCGCTTGGCAGTGTTGCCCTCCACAAGAGGCTCCACTTCTCCTAGTAAGCTCTGGCATTCTTGAAGTTTCTTGGAAAGGTCCTGCTGCTGCCTGATAATGAGGGTGATAAAGGTTCAGCTCTTGATCTTCACGTCGCGTAAGACATGAAACGTTCGATGTGTTTTTTGAATGTTTCTTAGAGTAGTTCCAGTGATTGACAATTTACATTTTCATCTTCTCGCGCAAGGCTGGTGGATACACGCATTTCAAGTCTAGATCTTGACATTGCCTACACACTGGGGTATCGCCACTGCATTTTGTTTTCCGGGTATGGCATGATGCACATGCTCGTGGGACCCGTCTGTGATGCCTCGAGGGAGTCCCTGTGCGGTGTCGAGGGATTGCAACCTTGGAGATCGGAGGTATTGTCCCCATCGACGATCCAGATAGAGTTTGGGCACTTGAAGACGAAGACGTCCTTCTAGCGTCCGGGACTTGAGACACGTTGGCTGTTGATATGCCATCACCTTGCCCGGCGATGCCTACCGGCACTTGTGGAGGAATTTCGGGCATTAAATGGAATTTGTGCTTGTATTCAGGGACGAGTCAAAAAATCGTCCAAGTAGCGAGTTGAAAGTTGATGAAGAATTAAAAATTGCCGATTCCTATAAATGGAAATAGGGAGGATACGGGGGAGGCTCAAATCAAGTTAGTACAGATATGACGCGCTAATGTTCCCCTCAATTTTCGCCGACATCAACTTGGATCCAGACTTCGAGAAAAGTCTAGAATTTAACATTCGAGTGGCTGAGAAGCATTCAACGATGTAGGGCCCATATTTTCTCGGGAAGGGTTGAATCATGATTTGGTGACTGAAATCAGGTTATGGATGTGCAACCCCTCTTTTAATAATCAAGGGGCCTGACCTTACAAACCGTTGCTTGCTGGAGCATGTGTGACGCGTTTATTGAACGTGTATTCATGTTGCAAAGGAAGCAGAGGACCTGTATACGGTCATGTTCAACAAGAAGAATATGCTGTCTCAAGATAATTTATGCAAGCGATATTCCGTTAGATATTAAATTCTCAAGGGGTACGATAATCCTCTAGCCGGTTATCAACGTCTACCAACGGGTTTCCTTTGCTTCTTCGCCAAGAGCAAACATTAAAATCATCAAAGTGTGGCTATTTAACCAAAACGTAGCAAGCGGCGTGAAGAATGACAGCCGTCATGGTGTCCCCAGCGAGCTTTAACAAACTGGGCTTAGCGTACATCAGATAAGCACCAAGGCATGATTATTTTTGATCAAGTAGGCCCATTTCGTATCTCCAGTGTCCCTGGATTATGTGCAACCGTCTTGCCATCTTTCTTGTGTAGCAATACCTAATCACCCATGTCAATTATATTCCGCGTCTGGAGTACTGTGATGTGCCTTGCTGACCTTGGGAGGATGCTTCACTGATTTCTCCTCTGCCCGTTGCTCGTCTGTACCAATTTCTTGTACCTAGACCTCCAAGGTTAGCAAATTTCACCAATTTTCAGTTACTGGCTGCTTGAGTACAAATGTAGCCGCTGCGTTTTACGTACCTTTCCTTCGTGGGATCCGCCACGAATCTTGGTGAAGACGTAATCTCCTTCTTGAATGGCATTGCCATATTTATCAACAATCTGAGCGACCATCTTGCTACAAGTACCAATTAATTCTGTTTAATATTTTTGAATGTAAAAGTCAAAGCACATGAAAGTCGTCTTTTGCTTTTGTAATTTGAGTACAGCTTATCTAGAAAAACCGCCACACCTTGCCCAAGCACGTCAGAGTGATATATCACCGGACTAAAGACTCTATCCCTAACTTTTAAGTATACTCGTTGTTCACCTCAATATGCCTTTCCTTCAGCCGCATCCGGACTTACAAGCATTTGACGAAATATTTACTACTATTCTTAGGCGTAGATCTACCCTAAGAAAATACCTGCAGATCTCCTGCTGTGGGCGATCACGTGATAAATAGAGAGACAGTGACGTTACCATGAAGTAATCCCGGAAACCCCTGCATCTATTCATTATTTTACCTCAAGCCTAAGCCAGTTTAAAATCCTCTGTAATGAATTTGTGCAATTTTGGGATGTGCACAGAACTGGTGAAGGGACTGCTTAGATGTTGGCGAGAGGGGGAAGACAATATTCTTCCGAAATACTCTGCAAAAATGCGTCTGCATATATATCGACTCCTTCTACCCTCGAATCCAAGAGCTCAATAATCATTATTTGTAAAATGACATTCAAAGAAATAGACCATATCCATAACACATCACATTTAAAAATAGCCTTCAGCATTCTGAGTTAACTTAACAAGAAAATTATCCTAAGAAAGCCGGCTTCGTATCGACGGCGGTGCGGTTATCCAGGTCAGTCAATTCGGGGATCCATTTTATTTGCCACATCAGAGCCATGAGCGCCTGCTATATGTCCACCTTTGGGGTTTGCGTAACTACTTCTGGCCATAGCTTCATGGCGGGTGCGATTGTCTTGATCTGAATCTACTCGAGGGTCGAGCTAAAATATGGGGTAGGGCTGGTTCCTTGCTCTTGAATCCATACTTTCCCAGTAAAGGAATCAGGTCGACAGTGGTAGACTGGAGACTGCGATACGACGGTAACTACTCCCTTTGGTTTCGATGAGTATCCCTCTATTAACTAGGTATACCCGTCCTCCCGTAACCCGCTACGGCTGGAATACCCTCTAACAAGGTACAAATCTAAGGATACTCCTGATTTTTATGATAATGATACTTGAGTTCACGCGCCAGTTGAGTTCACGATTGATGTATTACAGACGTATCACAATCTAAAGATATTGAACGAGCGACTTGATAATATCAGAATATAAGATCCCACTTACCTAGAGTAGAAACATGATTTAAAGTGAAGAACGCAGCCAGCCATACAATCAACCTCTCATCGAAACCAAGAAATGACAAAATATCCTCCCAAAAACGCATTCCCCAAAGCCTCCTCGAAAAGTAATCCGCGCCGAATACTATCCGTCGTAGAACAAAAAAAGCCATCCCAAGAAGATTACCGGATAGTGCAGGTCAGGTATTCCGTCTAGAAATCACCAGGCATGAAGCAGCACATCCAACAATCGTTCGCCGACTTGTACAAAGGCGAAGCCTGTCCGAATTGATAATCAGCCGCACAACTCTAAATTTCCCTCAGATCAACCCCCAGAGGGAGGGTGGGAACTCACATAAGGCTTGGAGCAGTGCGCCTCCTTCTCACTAGCATAGCACTGCCCCATACAGAAAGAATTACCCTCATCAATCCCACTAGGCTTCTGAATCAACACCGGCGCAACATCACTACCAGGCTGCAAAGGATCAATGGGGGCAAGACCACCATCCGGCACGGCATAAGCCTGATCGAGATCCTGTGCAGACGGTTGCCGGAATCCCTGGTGCTGGTCCGGGCTATTGAAGGTTGATGAGGGCGAGGGAGCCGCTGCTGGAACCATCGAGTGCGAGGAAGGGGGTCTGGCGACGGGGCGCATGGGTCGGTGCACCATTGGTCGGAATGAGTGGCTAGCCATGTAGTGCGAGGGCTGAGATACCACTGCCATTGAGCTCGAGGGCGAGGGCGTTGCCATTGACGAGGCGACAGCGTGCGTGGCCTGTCCGCTCCAGGTGGGAAGGTTTAGGGCCATTGAGCGGATGAATTGAGCGGGGACTTGGGCCGCTAGGAGAGTGGTTGAGACCACGAAGATGGAGGTGAGTTGCATCTTGGGTGGTTGTGTAGAGCAGGTTGTCGTTTTATACCGTGGTTTTGATATCGAGGCTGTTGTCGAGGGCTGGCGTTGTCGATGTCGATGGTGTCGGCGGCAGAGAGATGATAGAAAAAGAAATGATCGCCATGGCTGGTTTCCTATGATTCTTTAAGCATTGGAGCTTGGCAAGGGGGTGTTTTGGGGTGAACGTGGATGGCATTTTTGAACTGCGCGTTCGAGGAATGCGGGATGTATACGGCGCGCTTGGGCCCATGGTAGGTCAGATCATGCAGCGACTCAACGGGCATTGACGGGCGCTCTTGAGATGGCATGTATCTTGAGATTGAATTAAACAAGGGGCTCAAGCTGCTTTGCTTTTTGTTGATTTAGTTATCAATGAGAAGTTAGTATCCGAGTGATGCTTCGAGGTTTTACATGACGTGGTTATTGTCTCCCCTGCATACCAGGCTTAGCTGAGCTCAGGAGTTGAATAGGGATATTGCCCGATGAGCATAATGCAGATCCATTCAGAGACGTCCGCCGATCTGCCGCGGCCTGGCCTATTACTAGTTGGGTTAAATCGTCACCAAAACGGGTGCGGAGAACTGTTATTCCTAAGACTGTGTAGACTGTGTAGAGCGTGGTCTACACGGTGTATCAGAAAGCGAAACTGAACTTCTCGGGGATTATTGGTCTCAGATAAACAGAGTTGCTTTGATAAATGGCCACAGCTTGCCTTCTCCGATGTTTCGCAGGATCCAACGTGTAGGAGAGCACCTATAGCCAAGAAAGAAAGTACGAAAGATCTAGTTAAATCACCCAAATAGGACATCGGGCTCTTTGTTATAAAGAATATCAACAAAATTTCAGCGAATCTATCTAACCACAAATGTCGTGCAATCAGCGCGTCACAACTCCGTAATTTAGCTCATTGGGGCGTCCAAACAGGGCGGTTCAAGTAAGTTGCGGCTGGGCCGAGACCGGTCTAGAAAGAAAACTTAAGTTGCCAACAGACCGACGAAACGACACCTTCATGGGCTTGAATGGATATAAAAGCAAAGAAGGTGAAATCGAATTCCAAGAGTGATGCGTTTGATCTCTAGATGAACCTGTTGATCCGCTGTCGACCGTGGCAAGATCCACAGACTCTGTTTATTTGGAGGCGGTTCCTTCAAGCTATCCTTGATGGGAGTCGATTGGCTAGCGCGGGCTAGTCTGTACCTGAATATCATTTGTGAACCAGCTAAAAGGGGCTGGGTTAGCTCGCTTGTAATAACCTAGATCAGCATGGTTCCATGTATGATGGGTTTGCCAGCTACGTAGCAAAATCATCATGCTTTTCATGCCTTTGTCCACAAAACCTCTCTGGTCGCCTGTTCCTGCCAACCTTGCTGGCTGGTGCGTTTGTATGCGTTTGTATGCATACCGTTAGAGACGGCCGGGGAGACTGGTGGATCAGTGTTATCCACCCGGGTCGTGCTGTCCAGCATGGTCATTCATATTCCCATCTATGACAATTCGCCAGCAGCGGGTTGATTGAAGAGATATCGATGCATTGAAGAGGCTGGCAATGGGAGTGCATCTGGGTTGACATCCGGGTTTTCCCGCAAGGACCTGGATAGGGCCTGTCACCCCAACGAGCGATAGAAACCCATCAGGGCACTATCGATGCTCAACATTGAACATTTAGGCCCTCGCAGAAAACCCTTAGCCGACCATGCTCCCCATCCGCGAAATGGCATCTTCGGTGGTCAATTGAAGGAGCCACCAGCATAGCGAGACCGCCTCCTCGGTGCTCCACACGCGCCGAGTCCGAAAAGAGGTAAATCTGACACCCGTTTAGTGAGGAGCCTGGTGGAGCGGTTGCCCCAATAGCTTTTCATGGAACAATTTTCCTCTAGGAGAGTGCCTTCAATTGGTGAAGCACAGAAAAGGGTAGGGTTTGACTCTATGATTGCGCAAATTTTGCAGTAAACAGCAGGTTGAACTCCCTGGGGGACCTCTTGGGCTTCGTTCGCAAGAGTCAACCATCAGGGCAAGATCTGGAACTCTCCCCATGTGAACTTGAAGGCCAGTGAGAACCTGCTCTGATTGCGTTTGAGTCGACTTCGTCCTCGCTTTTATTTTCCGAGGCTGTGGAAAGTATGCACAGAGACAAGGTAGCTCGTGGCCATCGTCACCAAAGGGGCATCAAGCCCCGGTAAAGACAATCTTGAGGACCAGGCAAGATGCCCTCGTTGACCACAATGAAAATCCCTTCAACTGAGGAAGGAATAGACCTCATCTGGATCAAGTGTCGACTGGGTGACACATGGGTTGCTCGAATGGAATCGTCCGAAGAGATCGTGACACCTCGCCGACCGACACTACCAGGGAATTTGCGCTGCTCAAGCATAACAACCTGGAACAAGTCACCAGTCACAACTCTCATCACAGAGGGAGGTTGGCACTACGATTTCTCGTGAAGAGGATGCGATTTCACTCCGCCACTATTGACAACCAGGGTTGCTCACCTCAACGAGACACAGTACAGCATGACACAATGAACCGACACCAAATCACCAAAGCACTCCAGCAAAAACAGCAATACCCATCGTGATCGACTCCGCCGGAAGCCGCAAAGCTAAGATTTGAGATGAGAACCGTCGTCGTCGAGATCAGAAGACCTTCCAACACATCCCTCCCTAGCCCTGAAGTCAGAGCCGTATCGCCCCCAGTGTCGCATATCCCAGCCCAACTCCCAGTTCGCAGCATGGTAGCCCTTGCAAGAGACTCTCAGGAGGTATATCCGTACGGCTGAGGTTTGAGGGACGCAATAATACCGGATCTCGAGGGGGGCACACTCGGCTATATCCGGTGACAGGCTTGAATGGACATGGCATCGAAGCACGGCTATGGCGTAAAGCTTTTCGCGCTTAGATACCAAGCCGAAGGGCACAACAAGCCAGACCCAGTGCGGTTGCTTGAATGTACAAGACATTGAGGCAACACGATGGCGCAGGGCTGCTGGCACTTGGATACTGGATCTCCTGTTAAGAAGGGTGCACTCGGCCATGGCCGTGACATTGCTTCAAAGGATATGAGTATGAAGCACGACCATGGTCGTAAGGCTTTTCGCGCTCAGAACAGGGCCTCCAATTCAGATGGGTGCACTCAGCCGAAGCCAGTGACGTTTCTTCAGTCTCGTATCCATTGAAGCACGACGATGGCACGATGGCGTAGGGCTGTTGGAGCTCCGCTACTGTCCTGAGAGGTACCTTCAGCCATAGCCGGTGACGTTGCTTGAATGGATCTGATATTGAAACATGACGATGGCGTAAGGCTGTTCGCGCTCGGATAAACAGCCTCCGAGTCAGACGGATACACTCAGCCGAAGCCAGTGACGTGCTTCAGTCTCATTTAGTCTCATTCATTGAAGCACGACGATGTCGTAGAGCCGTTGAAGCTCGAATGCAGGGCCTTCAGCTGTGCAGGACACGCCCAGCCAAAGCAAATGCTGGTGCTTCAATGGCTTGCATATTGAAACAGCACGGTAGCACATGATTGTCTGTGCTAGGGGTACTAGACCAAACTGTACACCCACCTAAAACCAGTGATCGATATTAAAACGATGGCACAAAGCAAATGATACAGGGCAATTCGTGTTTGGGCACCGGGTCCTCCGTGCCAGTTTCACAAGATGGCCGATATTTTCCATTCCAAGAATACGCACGAATTGGACATGCTTTTGGCAAGGAAGGATCTTCGTGAGGCCGTCTGCCACCATATCCGATGCCTTCACCCACTCGATTGGTATCCTTCCTGGCTGTACTTCCTGGCGCAGCCAGTGATGGTGGATGTTAACATTTAGTTTTTAGCTGAGGTAGTTCCTTGGTCAAAAGGGAGAGAGTTTGCTGGTTGTCGCACTTGAGAACGACAGGGCGAACCCTCTCCCTATTAACTAAGGAGCCTCGGGTGAAAATGAAGCTGCGACACGTTGACATCCACCATCACCGGCAGATGCTTGCTCTTGAAACAGCATGGCAGTCCGTCATGGAGGGCTCAACTCATTGTCATCTCCCGCGCCACGAATCTGCGAATCGATAATGCGTGGACAGGCCATCCCGCAACGATACCACAAGCCAGGGTTGTCCTCCGGTCATCCCACTTCCATGAACGACGGGATACTCATCAGTGTTGCTGGCACGAGAGTAGAGTATCTCGAGCGAGTCTCACAGTGATGATATCCCCTGAGGTCATATTTTGAAGGTCGGGTCCTTTCACAGGAATGATCGTGCTCGAAAGGGGCCCCGTCAAACTCAGCCATTGCTAGAACGAGGAAGCTGGTGCCTTTCATTCTTGCTCTGCCATTCGTCCAGAGTATTTTCCAGAACCGAGAGTGTTTGTCTGGTGCCGGGGATGAGACAGAGACACGGGGTTACGACTATCGTGTTCTGCGGTATATCGAGGGGAAATGGGACTCATCAGGGCGACCGTATGGGTGATGGAAAGTTGAAGGAGGAGAGTAACGTGGTGTCTGATCGATGAGGTTGGAAGAAGAAGGATGTTGCGGACTAACAAGGAAGGAGCGGGTGCCTGCCATCGTCGACGGGCTGGCGACGACTTTAATTTCCCTGGAGCAAAGAGAGTCAGTCATCGTCAACGAGGCACCGTGCAACCTTCAATTACCCTGGCTGCGAGATCCTGAAGTCCTGGTCTCATGAAACGGGTTCGAGAGAGGCGTGAGATGCAACAGCGTGGGTTGAAAAGGCCTGACTGGACAGCCACGACCGCAAAGACTGCCTCCAACGACCTCGTTCTCATTCAATAACTCTCAATGACTCTATCTGCTAAGTCTTCACGACATCCCTGACATTCATGAGCTATCCACGCCACGATATTACTTCCTACTGGCACCAGTTGCACCTCTTGGTTCACACCCCCCTGT
The DNA here is from genome assembly GCA_023626575.1 of Penicillium sp. PF1803. Lineage (NCBI taxonomy): Eukaryota > Fungi > Ascomycota > Eurotiomycetes > Eurotiales > Aspergillaceae > Penicillium > Penicillium sp. PF1803. Next base: position 281,477 of record JAMAGZ010000026.1, read on the forward strand.
GGTGTTTGCAAGTTCGGTCGTCGGGATCCAACGCACGCTTCAACGAGATCATCTAGTGGTATCGATTTCGCGAGTTCGAGGATCCCTAAACGTGAGTGACATTTGTGTGACGAATCAGCAAAGAGAACCCTTTTTTTCAACAGGGGGTTGACGCAAATCTAGCGTGTTGCTTGAGAACAAGACCAAACATCTTCAGTCAAATGGTGGCGATGGCCAGACTTGATCAACCATCTGATCGATCATCAAGACGGACTGAGTTCATGCGAAGAATATCACTGGCAGCTACAACTAGTAGCAATAACCCCAGTCCCTGTGTCTGGCCTTCATCTCGAAAACCTCGAGATGATGACAAGCAATGGTGTTGTCCGAGCGGAGAGCCCCAACAAGACTCGAGACAGGCAGCACGGCAGACTCACCAATCAGCCTTACAGCGAACAGCTCCACTGGTTCTTGGAATTCCAGGAACCACCAATCAAACAAAACTACTAATAATCAATCCCCAGCTCAATCGGCAAGAGAATTAAGGAAACCACGGTTACAAGTGTCGAGGCGAACCCATTATACGGATGCTTTGCAATCCCGCGGAGAAACCCATCTCCTACCGCCAATTGGTCGGCAGTCTTTCCCGGCTCCGGCAAGAAGCTATGATCAGAGCGGATCGTTCACCAGAAGCAGTGAACGAGAAACCTTGCGCTTCTCACACGAATCACAAGCTGCCGTGATTGAACAGCTTTGAACACGGAAAAGGCCTCCGTCTTGGCGCTGTTGGGCAGAGCTTCGAGCAGGCGCCCCAGTGCCGCTGCCATCACCGTTCAGGCAAGAGACAAAGCAGGGCTGCTTAGATTCTTGGCGGCCAATACAATCGGGCATTGGATGATTCTTCCACGCCTGTATATTATTGAAATAGCGTCCCACTTTTTTTTCCATTTCGGACCTTTGTCTTTCAACGACATCTGCATCGCTCTCCACCAGACATCCTTTTCTATTACACCCGCTAACTACCCAGGAGCTGTCTCCGTGTGGAGTCGAGAGTGTTCGGAATACCCGAATCTCCAAATACAGACACAAGAGCATTGTTTACAGTATGACCGACCGTTCTTATTCTACCCTATTCCAGTCTCTTGTCCATTTCGGTCTGGTGGCCGACATGGCCAATTGTGGCATGTTATCGTTCATCCGATGGCTATAATCTACATCTTGTCGCTATTCTTTGTGTCGTTCTCTATTGCTTTGAATATATGTCGTCGGTATACCTGGTGCTGACCGTCCTCGCGAAGAGGAGGTGGTTTTACCCGTCGCAGTCTACTATAAACACATCTTCTATCGATCGCAGCCGTCTTATCCAGCCGTGGTGTGTGAACTGTGATAAACAAGACGCTCGTGTGAGTCCGAATTTCCTATTACCGTAGTTTTTGTCTCCCGAACACCGCCAACCATAAGACAAGACAGCATGTCGTCCGGAAGACGAGAGAACGACCCCTCATCCAGGCACCAGGGAGCCTCAGCGGGGCACACCCCCAATCAACAAGGCTCATCCAGAGACCAAAGGTAAGCAGCGCCATCCCTTTCGCTATAGGCCCGATGTCGATATCTGTCGATGGCCTTCTCCCGTAAAGCCCAGCCTGTTCACCGCGAAGTGCGGGTGGGGGTGGAGAGTCACGACAACGACAACGACACGGTCCCACTCAACTCTGCACAACGACTAGTTGAACGGTGAACCTAACATATCTGCCTCTCTCAACAATAGTAGCAATCAATCGGCCGCAACCAAACTCGCCTATTACCAATCCAACACTTCGAGACTGCTTGATTTCATCAAACAAAGCGATCAGGACTCGCTCGACCGATTCATCTCCGTCGTCCGCTCGGGCGCCTCGAACGACGATATCTTCGCTATCATCGATCGGCTTTCCCCAGGTACCGACGAGCAGAGTAGCAAGCAGACTGGTGTGTCCCGTTAGGTACTTGCAGTAGGGGCCTTGTTGTTTAGCTCTCTAATGAGGGCGACGGCGTGGCGCCACGGTCTCCGGACGAAGAGCAGCTTCGTGGGCTGCGGCCACGGAAATCAGGGCGAACATGTGTCCAGGAGACGTTTCTGATTCGATTTTTCGTTGATTGCTATGGGTGAGGGAGGGTCGAAGTGCTGGAGTGATACCAGAATTCAGCCGGGTCTGGCTGCGACCAGTATGAAGACCCGAGTTGAGTTTGTGTTTTGAGTTGATGGACGAGTGACAGCAGATGACAGGCATAGTGCTCCACAGACTCACTGAATTGATTTCATTATCCGTTTCTCGCATGCAGGCGTGTTAGTTGCGTATCAATTTACCGAATGACGGAAGAAGCTAGATTTAATGCCGCGATGCATTAAACCATACGTTTCATTTCGCCAGCGAGACGTGTTTCAAATTGTAAGGCTGATTACTGGAAATACCAGAGTGCAGTTGTCATATATTAAAGTTAAAAGTGCGGGAAATGGTTGTGTCTGATAACATTTCCCGCAAACCATGGGGTTGTTCGTCGTTGCTCCGTCGTGGCATATCAGGCGAGAAAAAGGGACGGCGGCGGATCAGCGGAGAGGGATCACGCAGAGATGCTCGCAACTTCGTCATGCAGAGTTGTGGCTATCGGCCAGAACGAGCGAGAAGCATCACTGCCACGGCCGCACGAGCCGGAGACCGGAGTGGACCTCCTAAAGCCTCAACGAGACAGTCCTGATCAACAGATTCTCGCAAGCACGACCAAGAAGAATCACCACGAGCGTAAGAAAACCCTACCCGTCCCACCGACAGTAGCCAAGCTAAGCCACGATCATTAAGCACGGCGGTGGTTGTTAAGCGCTCCGTCAAGACAGAAACCAGAAACAAGATGAAGTCCAGACAAGCAACATGACAATCTGGGCTAGACACTCAGCCACAAGAACCATGTCATACCGATCCAACACAGCCAGTCTCCGATCAAGCAGGCCGCCCTTCCCTCGGCAACAAGCACCAAATCAAAATGACCCAGTGGAATGGGCATTGTGGGCTGTCGCGGAGATGATATCCGGGCCAGCCCCCTACGCAGCTCACTAGCTCTGTCGTGTCATCAAGCGCAGTGGAGCACATGCGCGCTTAGAAGACTCTGCGTGACGTTTCATTAGCCCACAGGAAAGAAGCTCTGGTATCATCCGACGACACATGCCTGCCTTCCCGTTCGTGGACACTGGCAGGGCGACGCGAGGAGGATGCTGAAGGTGATGAGGATGAAAGACGGCGAGGAGAGACAACGCTGGTCCTGAGGAAAGCACGCCTTGGCCCAATGGCCCCCGGTGATCGGCGGTCGTACGACTGCAAGTGACCAGCTCATCGAATGTTCTCTCCGATCTTCGTCCTCATTGCGTCTCTAGTGAGATGGAGATGGATTGCAGAGAAGCACCACCGGACTGACTGACTCGTGCAAGAAAAACACAAATCGCAGTGCGTACTACCAGCCAACGGAACAGACCTACAAATTCTACCATCCAGCACCGCTAGGCTCTAGCAAACTAACAGCACAGCAACGGCCCGTCAATATCTAATCGAATCTTCCTAGTTCTATCCGAACGACCGGCGTCCCAGAAACTAGATACCAGGCACCTCGACGACTAACCTAAGCACGCTTATCGCACCCATTGCCCTCCGTTCTATTTCCAACGTGCCCAACACAAGCATCGAACCAAGAATACGAATATACCCTGCATGCACATACTATACCACAACTAGATCCATCCCGATCTTGACTGGTCTCGCTCAGTCAGACCAGGACCGAATCTCATATACCATCACCGGACCGGTGACAGCCATAGAACAGGATGACAAGCTATGATCAAAATTGAAGGCTGAGCGGTGAATGTAGGGATATATTGGGGGTGTTGGATAAGAGTTCGGTGCGGATTGATGAGATATAATGATATCCGGCGATCTCACGATGTGGTCGAGAGGCGTGTGACCTTCTCTCTCTTTTCCGGGGATGACATAGGTAGGGATATCAAGAAACGGAGACGGGGGGAGAGAAAGTAATGGACGGTCTTGAATGGTTCGACATCGGCACGCTGGGATGAGATATTGACATAGGGAGCTAAGTGGATAAGCCCAGGTGACCATATACCCTCCAGTACACTCTACACTTCATCTTTCGAGTATACTTGAATAATATATACCAGCGAAAAGCAATATCAAAGACTCAAGTAGACGCATGCCTCGTAGCTTAGAATACTAGAATATTGTGTCCGCCATTGGTAAAGCTGACATGCGATTTGACTAGCACTCAATAGAGAGAGAACTACAGTCATGGAGCCAGAAGCGTACCCGATAATGTATCCAATCCAAAATATAAGCCCGAAGAAATGACATAGCAGACATATCATCGAATGGAGAAGGAAAGAGAAGAAGAAGAAGAAGGAAAATCTTCATTGCATCCATTCCCGCGCTGCAACAGAACTATTTTATCGAACCAACCCCAAATAGATCCATTCCATTCCAATTCATCAGCCAACGCAATCTTATAATTGCACTCGCACTCGCGTATTGGATTCCATGCACACATACTCATCATAACATGGCGTAAGCTACGCTATCTATACCAGACACTTCCACTAGACCAAAAGAGGTAGTTGTAGATTTATAGGACCAGACGAAAGCTCGACCTGCATCTGGATCTGACGACTCGATTCTTCGAAGCTTTGCATTTAAGGCGTGCAGCGGCCGGTGAAACGGGGGTACAGGGAGCAGTCGCGGACGGTGTAGCGGGCGCACAGCCAGGCGAGGAAGCGCTCCAGGCCGAGACCGTATCCGCCGTGGGGGGAGGTACCGTACCTATTATAGATGGTTAGTATAAACGCGAAAAAGTAGTAATAAGGATATATATATATATATATCAGGTTTAAGTGGGGCGTGGGGTCACTCACTTGCGCTGGTCAGTGTACCAGTAGTAAGGCTTGGGATCCATGCCCTCGTGCTTGTAAGCGTTCATCAACTCATCCCAATCATCCATACGCATACTACCACCAACAATCTCGCCGACACCGGGCATGAGCACATCAACACTCTCGGTAACACGGCGATCGCTCTCGTCCTTCTTCATGTAGAAGGCCTTGATCTCGGCGGGGAAGTGTGTCAGGAAAATAGGCGTGTTGATAATATCCGTCATCTTGCGCTCGGCGGCCTCGGCGATATCGTCACCAAATTTGTGGGGCTCGCCTTCCTCGTTGGGAATGTCGTGGGCCACGAGCCAGTCGATAGCGTCGGAGTACTTCATGCGCTTGAAGGGACGGGATGGGGGCGTGAAGTCTGGGTTGAGCGTCTTGATGTACTTCGATGCCTCGGGGTCGGCGAGCAGAAGCTCGATAACTCGGCAGATCATGGCCTCCAGGTGGTCGAGCAGGTCGGTGAAGGTGATGAAGTCCAACTCGGCTTCGATGTGGGTGTACTCCGACAAGTGACGGCGGGTCAGCGACTTTTCGGCACGGAAGGACGGGCACACGCAGAACACGTCGCCCAGAGAGGGGAGACAGGTCTCCAGGTACAGCTGGGAGGACTGGGTGAGGTATGCGTTCTCGCCGTAGTAGTCGAAGCCGAACAGGGTGCTACCACCCTCGACCTGGGTCTGCACCATAGCTGGCGGCGTAACCTCCAGCATGCGGTTCTCCTCAAAGGCTGTGCGGAAAGCGCGCAGAGTGGCGGCGCGAACCTTCATCACGGACGAGGAAGTCTCGCCACGCAGCACCAAGTGTCGGTTGTCGTACAGGGTCTGGGGGTCGGCGTCCGGCGCTACGCGGGTAGTGATGGCCTCCTTGTCACCGGCGGCGCGGCCGATGATGGTGAAGAAGTCGGCGTGCAGTTCACGGTCGTTGGGGGCGTGTTGCTTAGGAGGGACGGCGCGCATCTCACCGTGGATGGCGATAGAGGTCTCCAGGGTGAGGGTCATGATATCGTAGGTCTTGACCAGATCGCCGGTCAGAATGCACTGGAGGTAGCCGTATCCGTCGGCCAGGGTGAGGAAGACGTAGTCCTTCTGCGCACGCATGCGGTGGACGCGGCCTAGAACACGGACACGAGTGCCAGGAGCATCGGATTCGGGGGTACGGAGCGAGACAATGGCTGGGTCGGTCACATCCAGGCGGATGCGAACAGGCTTGGGGAGGGAGGCATCCTCAGTGATGATAATCTTCTTAGCCTCGTCCAGCACCTTCTGACGCTTTTCAGCCTCGGCCTTCTCGCGGATCGCCAATTCTTGCTCCTTGGCGGCCTTCTTCTTGCGCTGCTCGTACAGGTTGGTAGCCTTCTTCATAGCCGACTTTGTCGCGGGCTTCCACTCCAGCTTGGCGGCGGCGTCGACATCCTCTCCGGCGGCGTCGGTCTGCGACTTGCGGGTGAGATATTGAATGCCCTCGGTGGTAGGAGCGTGCTGCACCATGGCGTGGATAAGGGTCTTGTAGGGGGCGGACTCGGTGCCAGTGGCCGAGGCATCGTCGTGGCCGACGTCCTCGTCGATGTAGATAGAGGGCGCCATGATTGTGAACTTTTATGTGGGAGAAAGGTGGGGAGAGGGAGAGGACAAATGGTCCAAGAGAAACCCGTATGGTTTTCTTGTCGGGCGTTACTAGCTTGGTTGTCTTGCTAGGGAGGATTGGATTCTGCGGATACAAATTAAATCGTTAGTTAGCCGGGTTATCTGGTGAGTCATATTGGATTGATAGGGATAGATCAGGCATGCTGTTATCAATGGCAGTGTTACAGAGATCTGGTTGGGGCCATAAGTGATACATACCCCGGACAGGAGAACTAGCAATGGCTCCAAATGAACCTCAATTGGCAAATTCTCGAGGAGAAAGAATCGCACAGTCTGAAGATGGAGGGGTAAATTTCCGCGCATCGCGGGCTTCCCCACGAGTGCCTGAGGCAGGAAGGGTTGGGAGCCTGAGATTTATGGTGCCACGTGAACAGTTTCACCTGGATGAAGAAAGAGTGAGTACTTTATGGCAAAGCATAGTCTTTTGGGGTATAATTTCTAAGATTGAACTAATTGATGATGTCTCAAAGAATATTAAACCCTCGAAGTATCTAGTTTCATGTCAATTCAGGATTCGGGATGAATGAGAGTCCGCCTGATTGTCCTATGAACTCGTAGCTAGTTTACTAGATGACCACGATGGACAATTAGTTAACTAACTAGTCGATTGAGCAATTGGTCACGGACTTTTTGGTGAGCCATGTTCGATGTAGAGTGATGTGCATGTAGAAAATGGCATGCACTCGCGGTCGCTTATTTACTCATGGTCTTGGTTGAGATAAGGCAAGGGGTCACGGGACGAGTTGTAATAGACTGCTAGTGAACATAGTTTTTATGGATAGTAATATAGAGAAGAGTGTCTAGTATAACAAGAACACATATTGATTATTGAATTCTCTAAGCCTGACCCTCGTACTGAGATCATTCCAACAGAAGATGTCTCTTGGTGGCTACCTGGGATAGGATCGGTCTCTCTGCAGGTGTCCTTCCATCAACTATGGCGCTAACACCCTAGGGACCCCCTATGGTTCATAGGCGATGGTACCTTAATTTAAATGGTTCTGCTTATGGCGGTTGGAGACTTGGAGTGTCCTGTAACCCGAGTTAGCAGCGTTCCTGGGCATGCCAGGGGCAACTCCGGGGTTTTGGTGATTGGCGGGGGATTGATCCAGTCTGATCCAGTTTGATCCAATTGAGCCAATAAAAGTGAGCCATTTCCCTCCTAATGTGCTCCAGTTTAATCCAGTCTGATCCAGTTCTGCAGGAGCCACGGAACTTTTGGGGCGCGAGTCTGTTTACATTTTTTTGGTTTAACCCGTTCCTGGATGGCGTCGAAATAGGGAAATTATTATTATCTGCATCGACTTGGATCTTTAGATCGTTGCTCTCCATACTGGAATAGTTTCCTATGCTGGGCTTCGTATTTCACCTTCTACTACGGAGGTCCATTTCAAAAGAAATGAGCAGCGCATTGACCACCACTATTTTAAAATACTGTATGAACATCGTTTCC